>CAEFZP010002868.1:145000-146684 GCA_903064625.1 Mallotus villosus
GACGATACCATGTGATGTCATAATATACTGTGCTTTGAATGTGGAAAAAACAGAGTAGCCAAACATGTTTTCCCACCTCAAATATGTGCTTTTAATACAACACATTAAATACAACACATTAAGTAATGAAAACAATATTTCATAACGAAGCTCTTGAAGCTTCCACTGTTTGGCAGACAGTCTGGATGGCTTTACGCTGTCACTCGAAATGTCAGTCGATAGAACTGAACTCAATAGGACAATTAGCACTCAAACACTCACAATTCTTTTTTCTCTTTTACTGACTGTGTGTGAGTTTCAGTGCATGTGTGTCAGCTGCGCATCCTTGTTGACTTAGACAAGGGGCATGCATCCATGCTTCTTTTGGTAAAAATGTTTTTATAAAAAGAAAACCAATTTCATCAGATAACTCTAACCAGCAAATTATCAGAAAATAAATCAAATAAAATAAAACAGGCCTCTAAAAATGAAAAATCATCTCCTATACACACCTGCTCTCTCTCTTCTCATACTGACCCTAGGCCTCTTCTCTCATAGATAAACCTCACCAACTGAACTCATATCTACTCTCTACTATCAGATATGCTCTCATCATATCTCTATGCTCATCTATTATCTCTACTATATCTATCTCTCTCTAATATATGCTCTTCATACTACTCTGCCTCTAATCTACTAACTCGATCTAAGCTCATATCATCTCTCTCTATACTCTATCTACTATCTATGCTATACTATCTCTTCTCTTCATCTCTCTCTGCTACTGTCTCTCTCTCTCTCTCATCTATCTCTCTCTCATCTCTCTCTCTCTCTGTCTCTCTATATCTCCTCTCTCTACTGATCTCTCTCTCATCTATCTAATCTGCTCATCTCTCTCTCTATAGCTGCATCTTTCATCCTATACCTTCTCTTCTTCTCTCCTATCTCATATTAGAAGATCAAATACAATAGCTGCCTGTCTATCATCTATCTTTCCTCTCATCTACCACTACACCTCCTCCCATCCTCCTCCTCTCCCACACTGCCCATCCTCTCTCTCTCTCTCCTGCCCTCTCACTCTCCTCCCTCTCACATCTCCTCACCAGTCTTGTCAGAGTTACAGAGCGGGTTCTCTTCTCGGCCCTCAGTCCCGGGGTGGGGCCGTGCTTCATCCACGTGGCGATGGTGAACTGGTCGTCAGGTTCTGGGGCACCACTGGTCTGGGGATGTTGGCCGCTTGGCGCCCGTCAAAGCGGAGAAGATCAAGTCACTGTCCGCCCGCTGTCTGTCACCAGGGACGCCGTCCAATTGGTGGAGGCGATGAGAGAGAGGTCGGTGCGACAGAGGAGGCCATGGGGAATCATCATGGACAGGTATATGTCAAAATGCAGTCGAACACGAAGCAGCATGTGATGTATCCTGATAACCTTGGCTATATTTATGATTGAATAAGCAGATAGCAAGGCAGGCACAATAGGGTAGAGATGAATAATGGGTGGGGGTATTGATTCAGAACAAATAAACCGGTTTCGACTGAATTGCAAGCTTTTTGACCCATACAGTCAACCCCTTTGTAAATACAGCATACTATCTATAGACTATCTATAGTTACACCATAGCAAGGTAAACAAGGAAAAGATTGCTCCTCCTAACAGCCAATCAGGACAGGCAGGCAGGTTTGGACAGGGAGAAAAGTTATGCCATC
>CAEFZP010002869.1:0-71315 GCA_903064625.1 Mallotus villosus
CAATCCATCTGTAATTGGCCGCCAGAGGCCGCTGTCCAGGAGGGGGTGGGGGTCCTAGGACTGGGCGTCCCTGTGGACTGCCTGCTCACAGGACAGGGACGTAGGCAAGGCTATATGCCAAGCAGAGCTCTGTAAGACCTCTGTCTGTCTGTTCTGTCTGTCGTCTGTCGGTCTGTCTGTCGGTCTGTCTGTCGTCTGTGAGTAGAGGAGAGAGTGAGGAGGAGGAGAGGGTATTTGTCGAGGGCGAGGCACGAGCGCCCCAGGGTCATGGTCGTATCCACATGTCCAGACAGGTGAGTAGTCTGTGGAGCCCAGCAGCACGTCGCGGTACTGGTACCACAGGTCACCACCTCGTTAGAGTAGTGTGTGGCTGGGCCACGACCCCTTGGCCGCGCTAGACTGAGGAGAAGAGCACACGCCCACCCGCACACACCTCACACACGCACATCACCACACCCACACCACACACAACACTCACACACACACACACACCACACATACACTGTTGAATCCATATCCTTGAGCACCTCTGTAAATTGTATTGCATGGTTCCAAGCTCAAACATGATGCAGTCTGAGGACGAGGTCGTGCTGTACTTCCTCAGGCTTCCAGGGCAGAGATGGAGAGCGAGGGAGGAGGAGAAGAGGAGAGAGGAGTAGAATGTCAGAGAGATGGAGGGAGACATGGAAAAGAGATAGGGGACGAGAGGCGGCAAGAGGGAGATGAGAGCGTGGTGTGTGCTGTCGTGGGGTCTGGGCTCAGGTGTCCTCGGTTAATTAAGTGTTTAGCTGCAGCGAGGGGAGCACTTTCCTGTATGCCTTCTACTGGTGCCATCGCTCTAGATGTGTGTGGGTGTGTGTGCCTGCAAGTGTGTGTGTATCTTGTGTGCCTGGAGTGTGTGTGTGCCTGTATTAGTGTGTGTGTGCGTTGTGTGAGGAACGCGGGTGTGGTTATTTAAGTGTCCCTCAGCGGAAACAACCAGAGCAGAAGTAGCTAAACTTCCCATCTCTGTCTCCACACGCCAACACTGTCATCTGCACCCCTCATAATCTGACCCACTAACAAAGCCCCTGACTCCAGCACCCTCTCACTCCAACCCTGTCTTTTACCCAGCAGGTGGTCTGATGCTGTAGCGTGGTTGTGTTTGTGTGTGTTGTGTGTGTGTGTGTGTGTGTGTGTAGGGGGCGGGGAGGGTAACCGACGCCGCATAGCAGAGATACTATCGTTATAACACTGTGTAGAGCCAAAGAGATACGAGAGGACAAGATGGAGAGGAGAGAGGAAAGAGGAGAGGAGGAAAGGGAGAGGAGCAGACGGGAACAGAGGAGAGGAGGCAAAGAGGAGAGGAGGACAAGAGGAGAGGAGGGAAAGAGGCAGCAGCGAGGACAAGGGGAGTTGAGAGGAGGATAAGACGGAGAGGAGGAAGGGTGAGAGGAGGAAAGGCTGAGTTGAGAGGAGGAAAGGGAGAGGAGGAAAGAGCGAGAGGAGAAAGGAAACAGAGGAGAGGAGGAAATGGGGGAGAGGAGGATGGGAGAAAGAGGAGAGGAGGGGAAATAGGAGAGGAGACAATGGACAAGGGGAGAGCAGGAGGAAAAGGGGGAGAGGAGGAAAGAGGAGAGGAGGAAAGGGGAGAGGAGGGGAAAGGGAGAGGAGGAAAGAGGTAGGGGAGGGAGGAAAGAGGAGATGTAGGAAATGGGGAGAGAGGAAAGGAGGAGAGGAGGAAAGAGGAGAGAGGAAAGGGGCGAGGAGGAAAGAGAGAGAGGAGGAAATAGGAGAGGAGGAAAGGGGAGAGGAGGAGAAAGAGGAGTGCGAGGAAATAGGAGAGGAGGAAGGGGGGGAGATGAGGGAAAGGGGAGGAGGAGGAAAGGGGAAGAGGAGGAAAGAGGAGATGAGGAAAAGGGGAGGCAGAGAGGAAATGAGGAGAGGAGGAAATAGGAGAGGAGGAAAGGGGAGAGGAGGAAAGGAAAGGGGAGAGGAGGAGGAAAAAGAGGAGAGAGGAAATAGGAGAGAGGAAAGGGGAGAGAGGGAAAGGGGAGAGGAGGAGAGGGAGAAAGAGGAGTGGCGGAAAGAGAGATGAGGAAAGGGGAGAGGAGGAAGAGGAGAGAGGAAAGAGGAGAGATGAAAGGGGAGAGAGGAGGAAAAGCGGAGTGAGGAAAGAGGAGACGGGAGAAGAAAGATTCTAAAAGCTTCATTGAGCAGTCCAAACTGCCCACATCTTCCACTAGCTTGACACCCCCCTAAAAGATGAGAGAAAAATGGAGAGAGGGGGGAGAGGAACGCAGATGGTGACCTGATGGTATTATACCTCAGAGGAGTCCACCGGTTCAAAACCCTCCCCTCCTGGTTTCACACCTACACACAACTACACAACCACGGGCACCTCACAAACGGTAAATCAGACTGTCGTCTCTGCTTTGAGGTTGACTGCCCATTACAAGTTCACAGTGCAATCAGGGTTACCCCCTGTCCACCATGTCCCCCCCCCTGCCAAACAGGAAGAAGTCAGAGTGTAATTATACATTGCTGTTTCCCCCGGCAACAGAAGGGTGAGTCAACAGAGGTCAGGGGATAAGGAGGAGAGGGCGGGGGGGGTGGGGGGGGGGGTGAGGAGAGAGGAGGGGATGGGGGGGGGGGAGGCAGATGACTGAAAAGAAGATTGAAAAGTGAAAAGGAGGGAGAGAAGAGATGGAGAGCGGAGGATGAGAGAGGCAGGGAGATAGGAGATGGATGATGAGATGAGGAGGAGGAGGAGAGGGAAAGGGGGATGAAAGGGAAGGAGAGAAGACTGAAACGTCTCCCCAGGTCGTCCCCCCCAGGACAAAACAAACCTGCTTCTATCTGACTAATCAGCTCTAATCCTCATCATCATCCATCTATCTGGCTTCTCCCAGTATCTAGCTCAGAGTCTCTCTTTCTTTCCCACTGCACCTCTCTTTGTCTTCCTTTGTCTTCCTTTGTCTAGCTCTCTCCACAAAAACAGATGACATTAGATCTTCTATCAAGCATGCCATCACTGATCGGCACACAGGAAATCGATTGTTAGAGTTATGGATGTGTAAGGGCGTTTAGGGGCCAGTTATCAGTTATACCGTGTGAGAAAAACTTGAAATGAAATTCTCATAACAGAAAACTACTCATCATATCAGTACAAATAAGCGATGATTTACGAGCCGATCTTGCAATATTAAAAAGGCAGGACTCCTTCCTCTGTCTTCATACTAAAAATTGCATCAATAAAAACGATTTAAAAGTGTTTGGACCGCGGGTTTGTTGTAGTCAGAGAGCGCAGGGGAAGCGGTTGTGTGCTGTGTGTGCGTGCACGCGAGTGTGTGATTGGGAAACTCTGGGCTGGGATTGAGGAGCTAGTAATTGATATTGGTGTAGTCGGACTGGTCTAAACCAGGATCGGCGCATAAGCAATGGAAACGGGGTGTAGTGTGTGTGTGTCTGTGTGGGTGCTGTGTGTGTGGTGTGTGTAGGTGGGTGGTGGGTGGTGTGGGTGGGTGTTTTGATACTGTTTTAACACATTTGAGTCTGAATTAAGCCTCTTCATGGCCCACTGATAATTAGGGCCGGTCGGTGGAGGCTGGTTAGTAAATGATAGGGTGTGCTTGTGGGTGTGGTGTGTGTGGTAGGGTGTGGGTGGGGTGTGTGTGTGTTGTGTGTGTGTGTGGTGACACTTGTATGGCTGGCAAACATGACAGGTCAGAAGAGAGGGACAACATAAATGTATCCTACTACACGCTCAGAAATAAAATGTGTCTCACACAATCATACCGTTACACTCCACCAGCCCACACACAACTCCTCCCTTGCCCGAGGACAGGAAAGTAGACGGGGAACACACTCTGTTTCACACAGTGACAGAGTGGTCGCACACAGAGATTGGTCGGTAATAATATTCACGTCATGACATTCGCCCACGCAACACACAACACCACACACCACACACACGTGTTGTGTGGAGTGTTGTGTGAGGTGTGAGTGGAGTGGTGTGTGTGAGGGGTTGGGTTGTGTGAGAGAGGCCCAGAGGGATAATGGGCTTCTGATGCTCCTCGGAGGAAAGAGCGAGAGGAAAAGGTGGAGCGAGAAGGTTCTGGTTCTACCTACATGGCAAACTTGGTCACAAGCTCATGAGAATACTAGAGAAAAAAAGGGTAACGTGAATAGGAAGATGAGGAGTATGAATAAGAACATCAAAGAGAAAAAAAGGGCGGAATCCCCAAGGGAAGCTTACATGCTCATGAAAACGCACCAGAAGAGCCCAACATGGCGCCCCGCAATTGTTTTCTCACTGACAACAAAACCATCACAGAGAACCTCAATAACAACAACCATGCTGGCACGGGTGTTTGGGGTGTTGGGTGTGAGACGAGAGAGGAGAGACGAGAGAGGCAGAGTGAATAAAAGAAGAAAAAGAAAAGGCAAAACAAGAAACGAACACGAAAAAGAAATCACGCACAACCGCACACGCACACGACACACACACGCCACACAATCCACCGAGAGGCTCTATGTGACACACTGTTTAATTGGCTCATGAAGAATCCCGTCGCGAAGGAGGGGGTGGCTCGTTAAAAAATATTCAGTAGAAGAGCGGGAAATCAAGTCTAAAGAGATAATAGTGACAACAGGACGAGAGATAAGGATAGATGAGGCGCTGAGGAGGCCTCCTAGGCCAAGCGCCCGGAAGAGGAGGGTAAGGGGGTCGGGATGTAATGGGCTGAAACCAGCAATCAGGAAGATAATGGCGTGGGGCGCAGAAGATGTAAGGGGAGCCAGGGAGCGGGAGACTGCAGATAGCCTCTCATCCACAGCCTCCCCCACCCCCCCCCTCCACCCTCACCCCCTCCGCCACCCCTCCCCCCTGAAAGCAAAAAAACGCGCACAAAAGAGAAGAAACACGAAAACCAAAAAGACGGGGAGGGAGTGGGGCGGCGTGATAACAGCGGGGGAAAGAAAAGAAGAAGAGAAGAAGGAGGAAAAAGAAAGCGAGACGCGAAGAAGAGATAACAAAGAAAGCGAGACGAGGAGAAGAGAACAAGACAGTCAAGAGAAAGAGCAGGTAAGGAGCAACTATAGAGAGAGAGAGAAGAAAGAAAAAGAAGAGCGACGACGAGCAAAAGAAAGAGATAAGCAGAAGAGGCAGAAAGAGTAAAGAAAGAGATAGAGAAAAGCAGAAAAGAAGAGCAGAAGAGAGAAGAGAAAAATGAAAGAGAGATAAGGAGCGCCTAGAACAATCTCTCTATACTATACATGAGCTAACTATACCTCATACCTTATATAGACTAAAAACCACACTCTAAGAAAGTGATAAGGAAAAGAAACGCAACTAAATGATATAATAACTCAAATAAATGATCCTCCTAATCCACCTCCTCAGTAAAAACAGACTATAATCCTCCCAGTGCCATCTTAAAATACGGAAATACATAACTAAAGGAATAAGTCCTCACATAACTCAGATCCCCTCCCTCCTCCAGTCCTCCTCCCCCCCTCCCTCTCCTCCCCTCCCTCCTCCAGTCCTCCTCCTCCCTCCTCCTCCTCAGCCCTCTTGCCCTCAGGTTCAGGCTTTAGTATTCCTTCTGCTAAGTCCAGAACCACAGGGAGTTGCTACGGATACCACACACACACACATACACCACACACACACACACACGCGCACACACACACGCGCACACACAGACAGAAGATCCATTCTCTACTAGACCAGAAACATTATAAACCCATTCTCGAGCGAGGAAGGTGAGAGATCATAAAGCTGAAAGGTGCAAATGCGCGCATGTGTGTGTGTGTGTGTGTGTGTGTGAGTCGTCCAGACAGAGCTCTACAGGCGAGGGGGTTCTATCCTATACTGGGTCCTCTGTTATCCTGTCCTGCTGGTCTCCATGCATGGCTAGCAGGTCTGAGCTCTGCATTATTAATGAGAACAGACCACTGTCTCTGTAGGTCTGGATGGATGGAGGGAGGGAGGGATAAAGTGAGGGATGGATAGAGGGAGGGAGGGATAAAGTGAGGGATGGAGGGAGGGACGGAGGGAGGGCTGGATGGATAGAGAATGGAAGGATGGATGGATGAGGAATAGACTGCAGGGTGACGCCAGGCTAACAGTGGGGGAGCAGTAATGCCATGTGGGCAGTGTTCACCACAGGGCACCAGGAGGGGACCCCAGACATACTGTGCTGCTACGCACACACACACACACACACACTCACACTCACACTCACACACACACACACACACACACTGTGTTTTCTCACCGAAGTCGGCCAGCTTGAGTTCCCCCGTGTCGCTGATCAGCAGGTTCTGAGGCTTCAGGTCTCGGTGGAGGATGGTGCGCTGGTGGATGTAGGAGAGACCTCGCAGCAGCTGGAACAGGAACAGCTGCACACACACACACACGCACGCACACACACGCGCACACACACACACACACACACACACACACGCGCACACACACACAGACACACAGTTAATGTTATATTGTCTTTCCTACACACACAAACACATCATCAGTCACATGTAAACATACTACACACACACTCAAATAATAAGTAGATAACAGGAAGAAAACGACATATCTAATGCCTCAACTATAACCATACAAGACCAATCAATATCATTGATTTCTGCAGCTTTTGATGTGTGCGTGAGGTGGTGACCTCTATCTCCCTGGTTGATTGAGTCACTGTGTTTTTGAGGTTCATCAATCAGAAGGATCCAGAACACACCAATGAACCATTGAACCACAGAAACGTCCAATCTGAACACACAACGGGTCCCTATATTGGTTTACAATGAGCTCGATAGCAACACTTCATACACACACTCACACACGCGTTGATACAGCCCCATCACACACACACACACGTCGATACAGCCCCATCACACAGAACGCCCCCTTAATATCCCCCGTTTGGACTACTGACCAGCGGGCTGAACAGATACTGTCCGTGACAGAGACCATCTGATCCCAGATCCATCAGATCAATGAGGAGCTCTGAGGTTTGTCAGGGTCAGGGGGGGCGTCAGGGGGGAGACCAGTACCTGACAGGAGCAGTGACATCCTTCAACACGCCGCAGCTCATCGTGTTCTGACGGCTTCTCACTGCTGATCTCAGATCAGAAGGAAACACCTGACCTGACGGTGTTCATATCAGAGGGTCTAGGTTGGTTATAGATTTGATCTGAGGGTCTAGGATGGTTATAGGTTCTGATCTGAGGGTCTAGGTTGGTTATAGGTTCTGATCTGAGGGTCTAGGATGGTTATAGGTTCTGATCTGAGAGTCTAGGATGGTTATAGGTTCTGATCTGAGGGTCTAGGATGGTTATAGGTTCTGATCTGAGAGTCTAGGATGGTTATAGGTTCTGATCTGAGGGTCTAGGATGGTTATAGGTTCTGATCTGAGGGTCTAGGATGGTTATAGGTTCTGATCTGAGGGTCTAGGATGGTTATAGGTTCTGATCTGAGGGTCTAGGATGGTTATAGGTTCTGATCTGAGGGTCTAGGATGGTTATAGGTTCTGATCTGAGGGTCTAGGATGGTTATAGGTTCTGATCTGAGGGTCTAGGATGGTTATAGGTTCTTATCTGAGAGTCTAGGATGGTTATAGGTTCTGATCTGGGAGTCTAGGATGGTTATAGGTTCTGATCTGAGGGTCTAGGATGGTTATAGGTTCTGATCTGAGGGTCTAGGATGGTATAGGTTCTGATCTGAGAGTCTAGGATGGTATGGGTTCTGATCTGAGGGTCTAGGATGGTTATAGGTTCTTATCTGAGAGTCTAGGATGGTTATGGGTTCTGATCTGAGAGTCTAGGATGGTTATAGGTTCTGATCTGACAGTCTAGGATGGTTATAGGTTCTGATCTGAGGGTCTGGCCGTGAAAAAATAAAGTTTGAAACTGTGGACAGGACCAGGCTTCCCCATCGACAAACCTCCTCTCATCTTCAAACCCTCCACACTCCAATTTCATTAAGCCACTCCCCGCATCAGCGCGGTCTCAGCCAATTAGGCAGAGCGGAATCCTGAGGAGTCCAATCAGGGATGCGGCTTGCCTGGCATCTGGAGGCGTTGGGTTAACAGTTTAGCATTCCTCAGCTCGACTGGCGAGACACAAACAACAGCGCCGCAAATGAGCATGGGAAATGAGTTCCTGCTCATGTGTGTCCAAACACACTCGTCAGCAGAGGCTGCCTCAGTATGTGCCTCGCTGCCTCGTCAGCGGACTCTGCCTCGGTATGTGCCTCGCTGCCTCGTCAGCGGACCCTGCCTCCGTACGTGTACGTGGTTCAAAAGCCCTTCTTTTATCTCCACACAACGCTGTCATACATCAAACACTTTCTACTGTGGTTTTCTTTGACTATGCATAGTTCTCAGCCTCTAGCCCAGCCCCAGCCCACAGCCTCTTCCCCAACCCCCAGCCTCTTCCCCCGCCCCGCAGCCTCTTCCCTAGCCTCTATAGCCTCTACAGCCCACAGCCTCGACCCTGGCCTCCCCCTCAGCCCCAGCCCGGCCTCCCCCTCGGCCCCAGGCTGCAGTGTGTCAACATGGTCACTGGCAGGACAGTTGGCTGAGAGACAGACATGGCATCTGCTAAGAGACTGCAGAACCCAAACACTACTGACCTGGAGGAGTCCATCTGGCCCAGGATCTTGACACACGCACACACAGGCAGACAAACACACACACACACGCAGACAAACGCACACACACACACAGACACAGACAAACACACACACACGCAGACAAATGCACACACACACACACACACACACACACACACAAACGCACACACACACACACACACACAGACAAACACACACACGCAGACAAACGCACACACACAGACAACGCACGACACACACACAGGCCCAACCAAGCTAATTAATGAACAGACTAGTGAGATTTGAGAGAGAGAGAGAGAGAGACAGAGAGAGGGCGAGAGACAGAGCTGGATAACGTGAGGGAGAGTATGACCAGGAGGAGGAGGGGGGGAAGAGGAAGGGGGGGGGAGGAGGGAGGAGGGGGGGGGAGGGGGGGGAGGAGTGTTAGGAGATCAGGACTAGTAGGAGTAAGATTTGAAGTTTGAATCTTCTGTGTTGGAAAATCAATATCAGGCAGACACTCCCCAGAATATCAATACCCAGGGAGACCAGCCCAGTGAGGATAAGAGGGGAAGGATTAGAGGAGAGGAGAGGGGGTGAGAGGTAAGGATGGAGGGATTTTCTAACTAGAGAAACTGCCTCCGCTTCCAAAGACTTTCCCATAATGAGGCTGACAGATCCAGATATCTAACTGTGAGAAGAAGGGAGGACTGTTCCCTTAAATAAAGAGAATTAGATAGAGAGGGGGGAGAGAGAGGGAGGGGGTTAGAGGGAGGGGCGGAGAGTGGAGAGAGGGGGGAGAGGGAGAGAAAGAGATGTAGGGCCCTATATTGCACCCTGCGCAATTGACTTTGTAGACCGACGCATGTATCATTCCAATTTTGCACTCGACGCACGGCGGACTTTTCCCTCCACAGACGCACGTCGGTAAATTAGGGAATGACTTTGCGCTCCCGAGGGCGGTTCAGCGAAAAGAGGGGGCGTGTTCAGGCGCAAACGTTCCCTGGTGCTATTTTGCAGTTTCAGAAAAACAATTCCGCCACTGACCAGGAAAAACGTAGTCTAAAGCCAGTGACGCGTTATTCAGATGCTATTTTAAGGGTGCATGCTGCTTGGCCCGTGCGCACTGCTGGCGAGGCCAGGGTCTTCTTCTTGCAAAGCTACCTTACATTGTTTGATTTATTGTATGGCTGTGTTACATTTCTTTCATGTCAATGATTACAAATATTTTCATGAGCAATCTCTATGTAAGTTACTTGCGTTTCAGATAGTTAAAATAGGGCACATAGTGAGACTGAGACAAGGAGAGAGGGAGGAAAGGAGAGAGAGACAGAGAGAAATACAGGGAGACAAGGAGAGAGGAGGAGGAAAGGAGAGAGTGACAAGAGAAAGACAGGGAGAGAGAGGGGAGGCAAGGAGAAAGAGACAGAGAGAAAGACAGGGAGAGAGGGAGGAAAGGAGAGAGTGACAGAGAGAAATACAGGGAGAGAGGGAGGAAAGGAGAGAGTGACAAAGAGAAAGACAGGGAGAGAGGGAGGGAAGGAGAGAGAGACAGAGAGAAGAAAGAGAGAAACAGAGACGGTAAGAGAGGAGACAGAATAATCAAGAGAGAAACAAAGAGTGACAGAAAGAGAGAGACGGAGAGAAAGAGAAATAGAGAGAGAGTGAAGGAGAGAGTGAGGGAGAAAGTGATGGAGAGAAAGAGAAAGAGAGAGGGAGAGTGAGGGAGAGAGAGTGAGGGAGAGAGGGAGAGTGAGGGAGAGAGAGTGAGGGAGAGAAAGAGAGAGAGAGAGAAGAGGCTGTGTGTGTGGGAGGTATGCTTCATTAGCAGTGCTCCATGCTAACATGCTAACTGTTGAGTTATGACCAGGCGTTAGTGTGACTAATCACCCTGGGTGAGACGGTGGTGTCTGAACAGTAATCCATCACAAACCTACACTGCTGTCCCCTTAATTACTGCTCACTCCAATATCAGCTGCTATCACACAGATTTACAGTTCAGCTCTGCTATCTATCAGTGTACATCATATTGATGAGAATGGGGTTTATAATGTGTCAAGTACAGAATGGATCTCCTGTATGTATGTATGTATGTATGTATGTATGTGTGTGTGTGTGTGTGTGTGTGTGTGTGTGCGTGGAAATGTGTGTGTGTGTGTACACTGTAATGTGTGTGTAAATGTGCTTGTGCGTTTGTGTGTATGTGTTCGCATGCGTGTGTGATCTTTCTGTCAGATATTTAGAGACAAACTCGAGACCATGCATCAAACTGACAGCTGCCTAGTCTTATAATAACACCCCCCTACCATCCTCATCTCTGTCCTCCTCCTCACTTCTCCTCAACCCCCACACCCCACACACACACACACACAAGGAATACCACTAAAACTGAGCTGAAGTAAAATAGATTAAACAGTGGATTGAATAAGACTTCACTGATGCATATTTTACGCTAAAAAACTATTCTTTTTATGTGTCATGTTTGAGTTCAGATTGAGAGCTGATTCATCTGGGCCACAGCAAGGCACTGCTCAGATATTAGCGTTTGATGTTTCTATACTTTATTCAGATGGTTTAGAGTTTAGTTCATTTCTGAATGTGGTTTAGAATTTCCCTCTGTGGGTGGGTGTGCGTGTGTGTGTGCGTGTGGTGTGTGGAAGAGAAGAGGGAGAGGGAGTGAAAGGCGAGGGGAGAGAAGAGGACCAACGAACATGACAGACGAAGGAGGAAAGAGAAGAAAAGGGGAAGAAAAAGAAGAGGAAAAGAAAAAAGAGGAAAAAGAAAAGACAGAAAAGAAAGAAAAGCAAGAAAAGGAGGAAGAAAAAGTAGAGCAAAGAGGACAAAGAAAAAGAGAAGAAGAAAAGGTGAAGAAAAGGGGAACGAAAGAGAGAGGCAAAGAAAGAAAAGAAGAAACACGACAAGAAGAAGAAAAAGACGGAAGAAAAAGAAGAAGAACAAAGAAGAAGAAAGAAGACACCGTATAAGCAAAAAGAATGAAGAAAAGATCATCACGTACCTCCGCATCACTCTCCTACCCATCCTCCCCTGTTCCTACCCCTCCTCCTGTCCTCCTCCCTCCCCTCCTCCCCCTCCTCCCTCTCTATCCCAGTCTGGCTCGGACTCCAGAGAGCTTCACCTAGTCTCTGGGTCTGCCTGCGTTGAGGGCGGTGTTGCCATGGCGTGTGTCGGGTGGTGATGACAACTGATGCTGCTAGTTATGGGATGTTGCCAGGGGTCCATGCTAGATAAACCTTCAATTAAGATCCAACTGTGGCTGAAACAGCAGCTTAGAAACATGATCACACACCACACCACCACACACACACACTCACACACCCTACACACACACACACACACACACACACACACACACACACACACACACACACACACACACACACACACACACACACACACACACACACCAGCCTCTCTGTGTGCTGTCTGAGCAGTAGTGCATAGAGGGGCCGGCCTGACTGGTCTCTAATGGATCCTAGCGACCTGCAGTTCTGGGTCTCTGAGTGGACACTAAACACCAGCGGTCTGTCTGTCTGTCTGTCTGTCTGTCTGTCTGTCTACTGCCTGTCTGTCTGTCTGTCTGCCTCCTGTCTACCTGTCTGTCTGTCTGTCTGTCTGTCTGCCTGTCTGTCTGTCTGTCCTGTCTGTCTGTCTGTCTGTCTGTCTGTCTGTCTGTCTGTCTCCCTGCCTACCTGTCTACATGTCCATCCCCTGACCCGTTGTGTGTGTTTACAGGTGGAGACAGGAAGCAGGCTTGTTTTCACCCGGCAGTGTGAAACATCAGCTCTCTCTCGGAATAACTGTAAATTATTCATAGGAATGTCTCAACGACCCTGTCACAACAGGATAAATACATAACACATGCAAATCCCTAGTGACAATAGGTAGGAACCGTTATGTAATGGATTTAGCCAAGCTACCACACCCCCCCCTTCACACCATCCTCTCCGCACACACCCCACCTCAACCCCACCCCCACCCCACCCGGCCTGATCCAGTCCATCACACACAGCTGAGTTACTGCCACAGTCAACACACACACACACACACACACACACCTTCACAGGTACTCTGCTAGTAAGAACGACATCTTACCTTCACGTTGTCTGGGTGGAGCCCACCAGGGTGCTTGTCCATGTACTGGCACAGGTCAGTGTGCTGTCAGAAACACAACAACATGATATTACTATACAGGTCAGTGTGCTGTCAGAAACACAACAACATGATATTACTATACAGGTCAGTGTGCTGTCAGAAACACAACATGATATTACTATACAGGTCAGTGTGCTGTCAGAAACACAACACATGATATTACTATACAGGTCAGTGTGCTGTCAGAAACACAACATGATATTACTATACAGGTCAGTGTGCTGTCAGAAACACAACAACATGATATTACTATACAGGTCAGTGTGCTGTCAGAAACACAACATGATATTACTATACAGGTCAGTGTGCTGTCAGAAACACAACATGATATTACTATACAGGTCAGTGTGCTGTCAGAAACACAACATGATATTACTATACAGGTCAGTGTGCTGTCAGAAACACAACATGATATTACTATACAGGTCAGTGTGCTGTCAGAAACACAACATTATATTACTATACACGTCAGTATTGAGCTATTTAGCTAGAATTAAACAGCTATTTCTAAGATCCTAACCTAGACTAGAAGGTATATACATAATACAATAATGTCCACCTCATATCAGCAACTATGTCTGCCAGAGGTAACCTCTGTCTGCCGAAGATGTGATGGAGGAAGGGGAGGAGCGGAGAGTGAGCTGGTTGAGGAGGGAGGGAGGGAGGATGGGGAGGAGGGGAGAGGGAGGGGGGTGAGCTGGTTGAGGAGGGAGGGGGAGGGAGGATGAACTCGTCTGGTGTGAGGTGCTGCAGACAGACAGATCCAGGGAAGTGTTCTGCTTCATGTCTGGCATGTTACAAACACATCCAGCCCGTCTCATCTTCACACACCCTCCCTGACTCCAAAATGTGTTTCCTCTCTTTCCTCCATGAATTATTCAGACAGACTTACTAAACAAGCTCCAGCCACGCCTGCTCATCTCCTACAACCATCTCTCCCTCTCCCTCTCCCTCTCCCTCTCCCTCTCCCTCTCCCTCTCCCTCTCCCTCTCCCTCTCCCTCTCCCTCTCCCTCTCCCTCTCCCTCTCCCTCTCCCTCTCCCTCTCCCTCTCGCCTCTCCCTCTCCCTCTCCCTCTCGCCTCTCCCCTCTCCCTCTCCCTCTCCCTCTCCCTCTCCCTCTCCCTCTCCCTCTCTTTTCTTTCCACTCTCTTGCCGTCCTTCTCTCCATCCCCTTTCTCTGTCTCTCTGTTCTTTGAGCTGTCCTCTCTATCTTTCCCCAATCTAATCTTTCGCTGACCCTCGCCCCCTCCATCTCTCCCTCTCCTTGTCAATCATCATTACCCGCTTTGAGGCAGAAGAGCTGATTACGGCAGGCGAGGGCTCCTCTGCATTCTGCATGCAAATGAGGAGAGGAGAGATGACAGGGAAGCAACGCTGACCCGTCAAATCTGTCCATTCCCCAGAAACACCCACACACTCTCCCCAGAAACAACCTCATACTCTCCCCAGAAACACCCACACACTCTCCCCAGAAACACCCACACACAAACCCCCAGAAACACCCCACACACTCTCCCCAGAAACAACCCCCACACTCTCCCCAGAAACACCCACACACTCTCCCCAGAAACAACCTCATACTCTCCCCATGCAGAAACATCCCCACACTCTCCCCAGAAACACCCACACACAAACCCCCAGAAACACCCACACACTCTCCCCAGAAACAACCTCATACTCTCCCCAGAAACACCCAAACACTCTCCCCAGAAACACCCCACACACTCTCCCCAGAAACACCCCCCCCACTCTCCCCAGAAACCACACACCTCCCATACTCTCCCCACACTCCCCAAACACCCCCCACACTCTCCCCCATAACACCCCACACCCTCTCCCCAGAACACACCCCAAACCACTCTCCCCGAAACACCCACCACACTCTCCCCTAAACACACCCCACACTCTCCCCATCACACCCCACCCCCCACACCCTCCCTCTCCCACAACCCCCACCACTCTCCCCCTCAACCCCCCCCCACACTCTCCCTCTACCCCACCCCCACACTCTCCCCCAGCACACCCCCCACACTCTCCCTAGACACACCCCCCACACTCTCCCTAGAAACACCCCCCACTCTCCCCAGAAACACCCCACAAACTCTCCCTAGAAACACCCCCCACCTCTCCCTAGAAACACCCCCACCCTCCCCCCAGACACACCACCCCCACACTCTCCCCAGAAACACCCCACACCCACTCTCCCCCAGAAACACACACACACTCTCCCCCAGAGCACCCCCACACTCTCCCCAGAACCACCCACACCCACTCTCTCCAGAAACATCCAACAGTCTCCCCAGAAACACCCCCCACACTCTCCCCAGAAACACACTCTTTCATCCATCCTCCCCCCTCGCTGTCAGAGGTGAACCACCCCAAGAGAAGGCCTAAATCTCGATGGCAGAATATACACTCCAACTAGCCTATCTAGAATTCATATATCCTGGGGCCCAGGGAACACATATAACTGCCTCAGCATTGATCGATTGATTAAGTCATGTAATGTATTTCAGTAATGTTGCAATGAGTCCAGATTATAAACACAGAGAATATTCCCTATATTCCCTTCTCCCTCACCGTGACCCTGCCTTCACCCCACCCTGACCTCTGACCCCACCCCTCTCCCACCTATCACATCAGATTTAAAAGGACCAAGCTAATTGTGCCTCCGAGGACCCGGAGGAGAGATCAGGACGAAGAGAGAGACCAGAGGGAACAGAGAGACCAGGAGGAGAGATCAGGACGAAGAGAGAGACCAGAGGGAACAGAGAGACTAGGAGGAGAGATCAGGACCAAGAGAGAGACCAGAGGGAACAGAGAGATCAGGAGGAGAGATCAGGACGAAGAGAGAGACCAGAGGGAACAGAGAGACCAGGAGGAGAGATCAGGACGAAGAGAGAGACCAGGGGAACAGAGAGACCAGGAGGAGAGATCAGGACGAAGAGAGAGACCAGAGGGAACAGAGAGACCAGGAGGAACCGAGGCAGCGTCCTGGGGGATGATGGTTAGGGACGACGGTTTCAAGTTGTGGATGAGGAGAGGGCAACCCAGTCTGAGGCTGCCCCTCATCCCAGCTGTGGCTTCTGAACCTTCTGAACCTTCTGAACCTTCTGAACCTCCTGAACCTTCTGAACCTTCTGAACCTCCTGAACCTTCTGAACCTTCCGCTGTCTGTGGGAAGGATGCAGTGTGTGTGTGTGTGTGTGTGTGTGTGTGTGTGTGTTGGACTTTATGTTGGGGTGTGTAGTGCACTTTGTGTGCCGTGGTGAGTTGTGGACTGTGTGTTGTACTGTGTGTGTGTGTGTCAGGGTGTGTACTGGACTTTGTATGTGTGAAGGCAGGGTGTGTGCGTGTGTGTGTGTAGGCAGGGTGTGTGTGTGTGTGTGTGTGTGTGAAGGCAGGGTGTGTGTGTGTGTGTGTGTGTGTGTGTGTGTGTGTGTGTGTGTGCGTGTGAGTGTGCGTGAAGGCAGGGTGTGTGTGTGAGTGTGTGTGTGTAGGCAGGGTGTGTGTGCGTGTGAGTGTGTGTGTAGGCAGGGTGTGTGTGTGAGTGTGTGTGAAGGCAGACACTTACCACATACTCAAAGACCAGCGTCAGGGTTTCCTTGGTGTGGATGAT
The DNA here is from genome assembly GCA_903064625.1 of Mallotus villosus. Taxonomy (NCBI): domain Eukaryota; kingdom Metazoa; phylum Chordata; class Actinopteri; order Osmeriformes; family Salangidae; genus Mallotus; species Mallotus villosus. Next base: position 16,398 of record CAEFZP010002869.1, read on the forward strand.
GTCATGCAGCAGGACGATGTTCGAGTGCTTCAGGCCTTTCAGAAGAGACGCTGCAGAGAGGGGGGGAGAGGGGAAGGAGGGGGGGCGGTTAGAGAGAAAGAGAGAAACATAGAAATGGAGAATAAAACATTGTGCTGAGACACTGACACTGTAAACACCTTTCACCCCCTCCTTCCCACATCCCTCACCCCCACTCCCCCCCCTCCTCCCCCTAACCTGCCCACATCCCTCACCCCACTCCCCCCCCTCCTCCCCCTAACCTGCCCACATCCCTCACCCCACTCCCCCACTCCTCCCCCTAACCTGCCCATATCCCTCACCCCACTCCCCCCCTCCTCCCCCTAACCTACCCCACATCCCTCACCCCCACTCCCCCCCCTCCTCCCCCTAACCTACCCACATCCCTCACCCCACTCCCCCCCCTCCTCCCCCTAACCTGCCCACATCCCTCACCCCCACTCCCCCCCCTCCTCCCCCTAACCTGCCCACATCCCTCACCCCACTCCCCCACTCCTCCCCCTAACCTGCCCACATCCCTCACCCCCACTCCCCCCCCCTCCTCCCCCTAACCTGCCCACATCCCTCACCCCCACTCCCCCCCCTCCTCCCCCTAACCTGCCCCATCCCTCACCCCACTCCCCCCCCTCCTCCCCCTAACCTACCCACATCCCTCACCCCACTCCCCCACTCCTCCCCCTAACCTCCCACTCACTCAAAAGATCCCACTCACACCAACATCACTCCACCCAGCCCCCACCCATACCCCTCCACACACCTCCACACACCCATACTCCTCCACACACCCCACACATTTCCACACACCCAACACACTTCCACACACACCCCCACACCTCCACCCCTCCAACTCCCAATTAGCGAAGAGCCAGCCGGAGACACACAGCTGACAGGATGTCTGTCTGCAAACACAGAAGACGCTTTCTTTTAGAGAGAGAGAGAGAGAGAGAGAGAGAGAGAGAGAGAGAGAGAGAAAGAGGAGAGAGAGAAATAGAAGGTTAGAGAGAGAGAGAGAGATAGAGCGAGAGTAGAATATCAAGTGTGTGTTTTATTAGCAGAGTTGAATGGGATTCTCAGACTGATGTCAATGTGATTCATTCACACACACACGCACACGCACACACACACACACACACACACACACACACACACACACACACACACGCACACACACACACACACACACACACTGCAACAGGGAGAGACATGGACCAGGGGGATCTGACGAGCGGACCAGTGTGTGTGTGGGGTGTATCTGTGTGTACGTATGTAGGGTGTGTGTGTATGTTGGGGTCTGTTGAGTGTGTGCTGGATGTGTGTGAAGGGAGTGCGACAGGTATGTGTCACACACACACACACACACCTGGGCCTGGCTCAGGGTCTTGCTGCTGGGTAATAAACCAGTGTTCTATAATTCCATCCACGTTCCCAGAGCAGAAGCTTCCTAACCAGTAATTGCTGAATTAGTTCAATTTACAAAAGCCTTTCTGATCTGCTCACTAGGAGTGTGTGTGTGTGGAGGGGGGTGTGTGTGAGTGTGTGTGTGTGGAGGGGGGTGTGTGAGTGTGTGTGTGGAGGGGGGTGTGTGTGAGTGTGTGTGTGTGGAGGGGGGTGTGTGAAGGGATTTAGTGGGGATAGAATGGAAGGATGGAGTATGCAGAGGAGAGAGGGGGAGAGATGGAGTGATAGAGATGGAGTGATAGAGAGATGGAGGGAGGGAAGGGGCCCTGTTCATCAGTCCTACCCTTGCTGTCTCCCAGATCAAACAGACAGGATCATTTTCACATCTAAATTAAAAAGCCAGCTGGTGCCTGTGTAGAGGTGTGTCTCTCTCTCTCTCTCTCTCTCTCTCTCTCTCTCTCCCTTCTCTCTCTCACACTGAGGAAACAGAAACACACTGCAGTAGCAATAAAGGAGAAGAACTCTGCAATAGCTACAGACCCAGACTGTGCAGGCCCCGCCCCACCTCCATGAAACAACAGGCCCCGCCCCACCTCCATGGAACAACAAGCCCCTCCCACCTCCATGGAACAACAGGCCCCGCCCACCTCCATGAAACAGCAGGTCCCACCCACCTCCATGGAACAACAAGCCCCTCCCACCTCCATGGAACAACAGGCCCCGCCCCACCTCCATGAAACAACAGGATCCGCCCCACCCACCATAACTAGCCCCATCCCCACAACTGGCCACATAACTGACCCCGCCCCACCCCCACCACTGGCTCCACCCCCACCACTGGCTCCACCCACACCACTGGCTCCACCCCCACCACTGGCCCCACCCCCACAACTGGCCCCACCCCCACAACTGGCCCTGGCCCCACTGCCCCTACCTTCCCTGATGGCAGTAAAGGGCGTGCCCTCTTCCTCCTGCAGGCGAATCACCTTCAGCGCCACCAGCTTCCCGTTCACCCTGGCAACAACACAACCAATCAAAACATCAGCTGGGTAATGTGGTTATTAAGCACTCAAATTCAGATGGCTCCTTGTTTCTGACCCCAGAAACACAGTTTCTAATGCTCTTCTGATTCCTGATCTTCTGCTGAACTTCCTACAAGCACTTGGATATCGCTTTGGATAAAAGCGTTTGCTAAATGGATAAAGCGTAAAAATGTAAATGTATTGGTTTCTGTGGCCTGAGAGAGTGTCAGAGAGAGTGCAGTAGAGAAGCTTCCGGAGAGAAGCAGGGATGTGAGGAAGTCATTGTGGGCGTCGCTAGGGAGTGGGAGCTGATAGCAGCTCCAGGACTGGGAAACAGGGAGAACAGCTTTCTCACATCAAATACATCGTACAGGACACAAACACTAAATAACGTCATTAAGGTGAAAAATAGGCCCGATAAATTTCAATCTATAAGTGGTGAGTGGAGATGTAATTCTCTGCATTTTCATTTGTCGGGCCTGATTATTTTACTGCAGGGCATAAACACACAAGCAGAAGGGATGAATACAAATTTGAAAACAATCGTTGCACTGTGTATCCCAGGTTCATTTAATGAAACACACACAATTTCATGCTTTGCATTTGCATTTTCTTATTACAGAAATAGAAAAATAATTAAGTTCAGAATAAGCACAATAGCTGTTATGGCCCTTTCATTAACTCTCCCTGTTTCTGATTCATAATTACATGCTAGTATGTGCATCGAAAATTGGTATTGCTTATCAAGCAAGATTGAGTCACTGACTCAAGTTTGAGATTGACTTATAAACACATAACACAACATTATTATTCTCTATGCCTAGTCTCAACCACACACACACACATATATATATATATGCACATACACACACATGCAGACACAGACAGGCATTAACACACACTATCTACTTACTTGCTTTTCCCTTTGTAAACAGTGGCGTATGACCCTTCTCCCAGCTTCTCTAGTTTCTCATAGGAGTCCGCCTTGCCAAACTTGGGGCTTGTGGGCTGAAACACACACAGGAAGACAGCGCTGCAAGGTTATCAGGGGCAGGGCTGCAAGGTTATCAGGGGCGGGGCTGCAGGGTTATCAGGGCTGCAGTGTTATCAGGGCTGCAGGGTTATCAGGGCTGTAGGGTTATCAGGGGCGGGGCTGCAGGGTTATCAAGGCTGCAAGGTTATCAGGGGCGGGGCTGCAGGGTTATCAGGGCTGCAAGGTTATCAGGGGCGGGGCTGCAAGGTTATCAGGGGCGGGCAGGGTTATCAGGGATGCAGGGTTATCAGGGGCGGGGCTGCAGGGTTATCAAGGCTGCAAGGTTATCAGGGGCGGGGCTGCAGGGTTATCAGGGGCGGGGCTGCAAGGTTATCAGGGGCGGGGCTGCAGGGTTATCAGGGCTGCAGGGTTATCAGGGCTGCAGGGTTATCAGGGGCGGAGCTGCAGGGTTATCAGGGGCGGAGCTGCAGGGTTATCAGGGGCGGAGCTGCAGGGTTATCAAGGCTGCAGGGTTATCAGGGGCGGGGCTGCAGGGTTATCAATGGTGTGTGGAGGGGGGGGTTGGTGTGTGTGCGTGTGTGGAGGGGGTTGGTGTGTGTGGTGGGGAGGGTTGGTGTGTGTGTGTGTGGGAACCAGAAGTCCCCACAAGGACAGCAAACTACGAAATAAATTGGTCAAGAGAGGTTGTCCAGGTAGGCTGGGTCTTGAAAGGGTGTGTGTGTGTGTGCGTGTGTGTGTGTGTATGTGTGTGTGTGTGTGTGTGTGTGTATCCTGCAAGTGTGTATGTGTGAGTGTGTGTGGATCCTGCAGGTGTGTGTGTGTGTGAGGATTCTGGAGGTGTCATGTATCTCAGTGTTCCTCAGGGATCATATGATACTGACTGTCACATATGATTCATGAGATTCATGACACACACCCTGGGTAAGAGAAGACCCGCGGTGACAACAGCCATCTGTATCCGTTACATAACACAGTGTGTGTGTGTGTGTGAGTGTGTGTGAGTGTGTGATCATTTCGAGACATGCCATCGCCTCAGTTAATGGTTGATGGACAGGAAACAGATTTAGAAAAGGTAGACACATCAGATGTTACCCAGAATGCACTACGCCTGACAACCCCCCCCTTCACGACCATGTCTCTTCCTAAATCAGAAGAGTCACCAGCAGAGCTGAACATGACTCGTCTCTGCATGCATGCTGCATCCTTTATCTCCTTCTCCTACAGAACCCAACCAGGGACTCCACACTAAGAACCCTTCAGAAATATAATTTAACATTGTTTTCTTGGAGAACTGTGTTTCTGGTGGAGGAGAATAGGGCTGAGAGCTATGGTCTAATATATATGTACGGATCATTGTCAGTAACTATGGCCTATATATTTTGGAGGATTATCTTTAAGACAGAACTCAAAAGAAGCCAGAAGGTCAAAATGCTTACTACCAGCAAGACACACTACTATCCACGCTACTATCCTCGCTACTATCCTCTCACATAATATATATATTGCTGTTATTGCCACTACTCCGTTTTTGCAGTAGCCTAACCCTAACCATACAAACAGAAAGCAACAAATCTTGGGGGAAATAGGCATTAGCTAGGTAGCTAATGCCAGTAGTAGAAGTAAGTTTGCTAACGGTGTGTGGTCGTAGTAGAAGTAAGCTAGCAGTGTTTGGTCTGGTACAGTAGTAGATGTAAGCTAGCTAGCGGTGTGTGGTCTGGTACAGTAGTAGAAGTAAGCTAGCTAGCGGTGTGTGGTCTGGTACAGTAGTAGAAGTAAGCTAGCTAGCGGTGTGTGGTCTGGTACAGTAGTAGAAGTAAGCTAGCTAGCGGTGTGTGGTCTGGTACAGTAGTAGAAGTAAGCTAGCGGTGTGTGTGTGGTCTGGTACAGTAGTAGAAGTAAGCTAGCTAGCTAGCTGCAGTAGCAGCATCAGAGTGATCTCAGTGTTGGGAGGGGTCGAAAACATGCATCAACCACATGCATTTGTTTATCTGCTAAACGGTTGGCTGTTCATGCCGTGTGTATGCAGGTAAAAGAAAACTGATTAAAATGTATTTATGGTAAATCCATCTCATCAACGTACCGCGGTACCACCTATATCGTTTAATTGCCTAGCCCTGGAGGAGTATGCCCCTCACACTAACATTCATACCTGTTCTACCTTCTCTGATTGACCTGCACCTGGTGAAGCTTGCTGTGGCTAAACACACACACACACACACACCACACACACACACACCACACACACACACACACACACACACACACACACACACACACACACACACACACACCCCTCCCTTCACACACACTTACACACCCCCTTCCTACTCACACACAAACACCCTCCTCTCCTCCCCCCCCACACACACACACACAGCCACCCCTACACACACACACATGCCCTGACACACACACACACACACACATGCTCCCCTCCACAAACGCACACACACACACAGGAGCAGTGCCAAGCTGTGTGAAGAGTCTCTCCGGTGTGGAGGAGTCCATCACGGCTTGATTGGGGCAGCACAGGTCATCCACACAGACAGGGGGAGCTGTCACAAGCTACCTCATTACACTGATTCACTGATTGAGGTGAGAGGCTCTTTCCCCAGAGTCATGAGGGGAAGTCACTGCTCCATCTCCTCTTAAGTGCCCTGGAGGGCTGGCTGGCCGTCTATCAATGTGGTCTGCAGTCTGTCTGTTTGGCTGGCTGGTTTTCTGTCTGGATGCAATAGGTGCACTACTCACAGCTCATTCATTTCGTCTGAAGCAGCAATCAAATGGATTATATCTACATCCATTAGTTGGTACTTCAGCCATTTCCATAAGTGTTTTCTATGGGTTCTGCTGTTTGTATGCATGCGTGTGTGCGTGTGTGTGTGTGTGTGGAGGTGGAAGGTCACAGGCCCCATCCTAGCGGGTCAGAGGTTAGATACAGCAGGGCAACGTTACATGGCACAGCACTCACTCCCTTAAGACTCAACAGTATAGACCCAGACACACAGCCACACACACACACAGTAACAAGGCTACACATTGCTCTTCCTATGACAGAGTATGACACGGCAGTCCCTCAGGCCTCAATGCATGCTGGGAGATTCAGTACATAATGTCCTTCCTGTGGGGATGAAGACCCACAGCTGTCAGGGTGTGTTTGTGTGTGTGCACGTGTCCATGTGCGTGTGTGTTCAGGGGGGCATGCTGGTGAACAGAAGGTTTAATTGGTGGATGGAGTGTGTGAGGTGGTCTATGCAGATGGAGTGTGTGAGGTGGTCTATGCTGGGCGCTGAGATAGAATGTGTGAGGTGGTCTATGCTGGGGGCTGAGGTGGAGTGTGTGAGGTGGTCTATGCTGGGGGCTGAGATGGAGTGTGTGAGGTGGTCTATGCTGGGGGCTGAGATGGAGTGTGTGAGGTGGTCTATGCTGGGGGCTGAGATGGAGTGTGTGAGGTGGTCTATGCTGGGGGCTGAGATGGAGTGTGTGAGGTGGTCTGGGGGCTGAGTGGAGTGTGTGAGGTGGTCTATGCTGGGGGCTGAGGTGGAGTGTGTGAGGTGGTCTATGCTGGGCGCTGAGGTGGAGTGTGTGAGGTGGTCTATGCTGGGGGCTGAGATGGAGTGTGTGAGGTGGTCTATGCTGGGGGCTGAGATGGAGTGTGTGAGGTGGTCTATGCTGGGGGCTGAGGTGGAGTGTGTGAGGTGGTTTATGCTGGGGGCTGAGATGGAGTGTGTGAGGTGGTCTATGCTGGGGGCTGAGATGGAGTGTGTGAGGTGGTCTATGCTGGGGGCTGAGGTGGAGTGTGTGAGGTGGTCTATGCTGGGGGCTGAGGTGGAGTGTGTGAGGTGGTCTATGCTGGGGGCTGAGGTGGAGTGTGTGAGGTGGTCTATGCTGGGGGCTGAGATGGAGTGTGTGAGGTGGTCTATGCTGGGCGCTGAGGCCTGTGACAGTGCAGCCGAGCAGCACTGCATGCAGTCCTCTGCCAGAGTGCTACTCCATGAAATGTTAATAAGAGACCAGGACAGGAAGAGACATCGCTAGCAGGCTAAACCACAGAAGAAGAGTCCCTTTACTGCCACACACACACTGACAGGTAATTAGTCAAGCACCATCTTTCCCTAATAAACACAACTTAACAAAGGATGTGATTGAAACCTGAATCTCATTTCCATGGTGAAGGAACTGTGATGTGGGTAAACAAGCTCATCAGCCTGGCTCTGAGAGGCGGACTGTGATTTGTGTTTGAGACAGGCAGAATGAGGTTCTGCTAGTTAGGGAACATGAGAACATGGGAATGACAGTAGCAAGCCTCTCTGCACACAGATGTGAGTTAACAAGATGAACACACACACATGAGTGTGGAGTAGTCTGACAGGGTAAACACACACTTATAGATGATCATGTACAGTGACAGGGCAAAGATAGACACACACTCAATTAGCATGCACACTAACAGGACACACACGCATGTACAGATTTCAGCATTTACACTAGCACAACACACAGATTTCAGCATTAGCACGTGCGCTTCCAGGACACACACACACAGATTTTAGCATTAGCACGTACACTGACAGGACACACACACACACACACAGATGTTAGCATTAGCAGGCGTGCTAACAGGGCACAGCCACACACACACAGATGTTAGCATTAGCAGGTGTGCTAACAGGGCACAGCCACACACACAGAGACGTTAGCATTAGCAGGCATGCTAAAAGGGCACACACACAGAGACATTAGCATTAGCAGGTGTGCTAACAGGGCCCACCCACACAGATGTTAGCATTAGCAGGTGTGCTAACAGGGCCCACACACACAGATGTTAGCATTAGCAGGTGTGCTAACAGGGCCCACCCACAGACACGCTCCCCCCCTGTCAGGACTCACAGAGCTGGGGCTGGAGTGGCGGCGTAGTTTGGGCGACTCCTTGCCGCTGGAGGAGCTCTTAGAGCTGATGCAGGTGTTGTTCTCAGAGTGGACCCTCTTCACCTGGCTGGCCGGCTTGTCGAACGTGTCGAAGCCGCTCTGCGTGCGCTGGACCTTCCTGTCCTCAGGGATGGTGGCCAGGGGCTTGGTGAGCGAGTCGCTACCCTGGCAGCCGCGTGTGGACATCTTCGTGACACATATCTGAGAGAGAGAGAGGGGGATGTACAGAGAGACAGAGGGAGAGCAAGAGAGAGAGAGAGATGAAGGGAGGGAGAGAGATAGAGAGAGAGGGAGGGAGGGAGAGAGAGGGGGAGATGGATATAAAGGGAAGAGAAAAAGAAAGTGAGATACCTTGCATTAATCGATGTTTGGCCCCAAAAAAGCTCCCTCCCTTCCGCCCTCCCTCCCTCCCTTCCTCTACAAGCATCTTTTCATCTCTCTATCGGTCTGGATGTCTCCTTCCCTGTGGAGTCTCTGCTCGGATGAGAGTTCCTTCATCTCCATCTCTCTGATCAAAACAGCTCCAGTCTCCTCACTTTCAACGCTCCCTCACAGCCTCCCACACACACACACACACACACACACTTCCTCACCTACAGGCTCCTCTCCATTCTTACAGTAGACAATGCAACACACTCGACACAAAACAGTCAGGAGGTGTGTCGTGTTGTGCCCCCCCCCACCCCCCCTCCTCCCAGATTAAATATTTAGCCCAGGACTCCCCGGTCCCGGCCTCTCGAATCACTCAGCTCTCCAGCGAGGAAGGAGTCACCTTGCAGAGCGCGGACAGCTAGGTTTACCCAGGCCCCTTTCCTAATGCGCACAGGCCACTGTGTGGCTTGTGGCCTGTGTGGCTCGTGGCCTGTGTGGCCTGTGTGACTCGTGGCCTGTGTGGCTCGTGGCCTGTGTGGCCTGTGTGGCTCGTGGCTTGTGTGGCCTGTGTGGCTCGTGTGGCCTGTGTGGCTCGTGGCCTGTGTGGCTCGTGTGGCCTGTGTGGCTCGTGGCCTGTGTGGCCTGTGTGGCTCGTGGCCTGTGTGGCTCGTGTGGCTCATGGCCTGTGTGGCTCGTGGCCTGTGTGGCTCGTGTGGCCTGTGTGGCCTGTGTGGCTCGTGGCCTGTGTGGCTCGTGGCCTGTGTGGCCTGTGTGGCCTGTGTGGCTCGTGGCCTGTGTGGCTCGTGGCCTGTGTGGCTCGTGGCCTGCGTGGCCTGTGTGGCTCATGACCTGTGTGGCACGTGGCCTGTGTGGCTCGTGGCCTGTGTGGCTCGTGGCCTGTGTGGCCTGTGTGGCTCGTGACCTGTGTGGCCTGTGTGGCCTGTGTGGCTCATGACCTGTGTGGCCTGTGTGGCCTGTGTGGCCTGTGTGGCTCATGACCTGTGTGGCCTGTGTGACTCATGACCTGTGTCTGCTGCTGGTGGTGGGGCGGCGAGGCGGGAGGTCAGGCGACGCCGGCGTCTCTCGTTTCCGTCCGTGTTTTTGGCGGGAGGGGACGGGCCTCTGTCAGAAACACGGGTTGTGTGCCGTGTCCATGGCAACCGTGTGTGTGTGCGTCTGTATGTTGGTCTGTGTGTGTGTGTGTGTATGTGTGTGTGTGTGTGTCTAAGACCCTCACAGCTGGTGTGTGTACGTGTGTGTGTGTTTAACACCCTCACGGCTGGTGTCAGGTCAGAGGGAGCCCAGACACTACTAGTCTCTAACAGACACAGACATGAAAACAACAGGAGGAACTGACAACACCCCACTAACGAGCCACTCTACTGCCACTCCACTCAGACTAGAGAAGAAGAAGAAAGTTTCTACCCTTCAGACTAGAGAAGAAGAAAGATTCTACCCTTCAGACTAGAGAAGAAGAAGAAAGATTCTACCCTTCAGACTAGAGAAGAAGAAAGATTATACCTTTCAGACTAGAGAAGAAGAAGAAAGATTCTACCCTTCAGACTAGAGAAGAAGAAGAAAGATTCTACCCTTCAGACTAGAGAAGAAGAAGAAATATTCTACCCTTCAGACTAGAGGAGGAGAAAAACTCAAGGGTTAGGAGGCCGCTCCATGCCCAGGGTAATGTCATCTCACACTCATGGGATTGCATACATACAGACACACAGACGCATAGACACACGCACAAACACACACACACCCATTGGGTCTCTGTGTACATTGAGTATTTGTCCAGACATGACAGAGTACACACAAACACACACTATATGTTCACGCATGTATGAGTACACGCAAATAGCCTTCTTGTAAACATGGACAAACAGCCTCAGTAAGGGCCGTCGTCCTCGCTCAGTGTCCGTGGAAACGGCATGTGTAAACAAACAAGTCTTTTGCACGCTATGTCTAAGTCCTGCATCCTATATCCTACATCCTGCATAATGCATCCTATATCCTACATCCTGCATCATACAACCTGACTCCTGTATCCTACATGCTACATCACGCATCCTGCATCCTATATCCTACACAGAGAGAGCGAGAGAGAGGAAAAAAAGAGAGAAAGAGAGACAGACAGAGAGACAGAGAGAAAGTGAGAAAGTGAGAAAGAGAGAAAGTGAAATAGAGACAGAGAAAGTGAGAAAGACAGCGACAGAGAGGAACGGAGAGAGAGAGAGAGAGAGAGAGAGAGAGTATGTAGACCTGTATAAACCCAGTCCTGCCTGCCAGGCAACCCACACAGACAAGACAAGGAGGAGAGGTGAGGGAGGAGAAAGAGGTGAGGGAGGAGAGAGGCCATTACGATTGGGGAGAGGGGGGTTTAGGGTTCCGGGTTAGGTGGGGGAGAAGGGGGGGTAGAAGGGGGGTTGGTGTCCTGGGCAGTTGGCAGCAGCTGAGTGCTTCATGATGACATTAGCGTGAGTGATGTTCACAACCACACACACACACGTCTCTGGAGGACCCCCCCCCCACCGCTCATCACCCTCAACACTGGGGTCAACTCAGTTTCACTCCCAGCCCAGTTAACTCAGCTACCTCACCGCCCCCAACACCGGGTTAAATGCACATCCTCTCCCAGACTTGTTAAGTCAGCCACCCTCACTCCCCCCCCAAGTATGTCACTTCCTGTCCCGCGCAGACAAAGGCCCTGTCAGCTCGCCCGGATCACTCTCAGTTCTGAGAAAGGAGATGGTGAGGCGATACGCGAGTGGAAAACAATACCTCATCCTCCTCTCCTCCTCTCCTCGCTCGCTAGCTACGGCACAGGCTATTGTGTTGGAGGTGATTGGCTGCAGGGCAGGGGGGCGAGTGGGGGTCTCGTCGGTGCTAACTTGGCGGCATCTTTCACAGCTTCTATTGTTGGAGAGCTCCCTGGCGCGGTGTGGCTTTCACATGTCACAGCACTGACACCTCCACCGGGCAACGCTTAGAGCTGGAGGAGACACTGCTGGCACCTCCACCAGGCAACACTTAGAGCTGGAGGAGACACTGCTGGAGAGGCACGCGGGGGAGGTAGGGAGGGAGAGAGGGAGAGAGGGAGGGAGGCTGATAGATGCAGGGATGCAGGGATGAAGGGATGAAGGGATGGATAGAAAGATGGAGGGAGGGAGGCATTGAGGAAAGGAAGGATAGAGATGGATTGAGGGAGAAAGATAGCTGGAGGGAGGGATGGAGGGATAGACAGATGGAACCTGGAACAGGGTCAGGTCATAGTGTAAACCTACAGGATTCAACAGCCCTCTACCCTGTCATAGTATCATAGCAGAAATTGTTTTTAGATTCAATCCCAAATGAACTTAGTTCCCAACCAGGTGATTAACATAATTCCTGCTGTAGCTACTGCGGTAATCGGGAATGCAGTATAAATAGCTAAACCCATGCTTATGTTCATGCTCATCTCTCCTGGAGAGTAGTGAGCTACCAAGCCCTGAGTTATATGGATGACTCTCAGCTCACTTGCTAATTAGCATTAACGGTGGAACAAGATATGCAGTTGTCCGTCCTACGGCCCACTTCTGGCCTCGTTAGCGGAGATGAAACACTCTCAGAAGATGCTGGACCACGGCGGTTACAAGATCAAGGAAGACACACTGCATTCCTGTTGATGTAGGGTCTGAGCTGTTCTGTCTGGTTGGTGTCTTTTAAGAGTGAGAGTGAGAGAGCTGGGGAGGTTGTGATCGGGAGATGACATGGGTGAACCTAGCCCTGCCTAGAACACTCCAGTCTGCCCCAACCTAGCCCTGCCTAGAACACTCCAGTCTGCCCTAACCTAGCCCTGCCTGAACACTTTAGTCTGCCCTAACCTAGCCCTGCCTAGAACACTCCTGTCTGCCCTAACCTAGCCCTGCCTGAACACTCCAGTCTGCCCTAACCTAGCCCTGCCTAGAACACTCCAGTCTGCCCTAACCTAACCTAACCCTGCCTGAACACTCCAGTCTGCCCTAACCTAGCCCTGCCTGAACACTCCAGTCTGCCCTAACCTAGCCCTGCCTAGAACACTCCAGTCTGCCCTAACCTAGCCCTGCCTGAACACTCCAGTCTGCCCTAACCTAGCCCTGCCTAGAACACTCCTGTCTGCCCTAACCTAGCCCTGCCTGAACACTCCAGTCTGCCCTAACCTAGCCCTGCCTAGAACACTCCAGTCTGCCCTAACCTAGCCCTGCCTGAACACTCCAGTCTGCCCTAACCTAACCTAGCCCTGCCTGAACACTGCAGTCTGCCCTAACCTAGCCCTGCCTGAACACTCCAGTCTGCCCTAACCTAACCTAGCCCTGCCTGAACACTCCAGTCTGCCCTAACCTAGCCCTGCCTGGCCTAGTCCACTTCGGCCAGGCCTGCTCCAGTGCAGATGGAGTGGTGCCCAGAGAATGAAACCTGATCTGGACCACAGAGCAGTACATAAAACATGGTTATCTGCAGAGAGAAAGCCAGGTACAAAGCCATGAACCAGGCCTTGTCCAGGAAGCCCTGGTGTTCAGTCAGGGTCAGGTCAGGCATCACCCAGGCTCCAGGGCCAAGCCGCTGTTCACATACAGGCTCTCACAGTATGAATGCTGATTTGGAATTAGCTCAAGCCCTATGGAACCTAGCCTAGCCTAGTCTTTTTAACATTAACCCAGCCTAGCCTAGATTAGCCCAATCCAGCCTAGCCTAGCCAAACTCAGGCTATTTTAGCCCACCCCAGCCTAGCCTAGCCTAACCTAGCATAGCGTAGCTCACCCCGACCTAGCATAACCTAGCCTAGCATAGGCAAACCTACCCTAGCATAGGCAAACCTAGCCTAGCTCAGGCTAACACCCAGCCTACCCTGTTTACTGAGCCTCAGAGAGAAGAGGGGGCCCTAATGTAAAGATATCAGTTCCACATAATGATGCTGGGCCTGAAGCTCTAAGTGGAAGCCCTTCATACATTAGATCACTGCCAGATGAATAGCCTTGCACTCAAGCTAAATGTGTGGCTCTCTGCTCCCTCGCTCTCAGTATACCTCTTTCTGTATCTTTCTCTCTCTCTCTCTCTCTCTCTCTCTCTCTCTCTCTCTCTTTTCATCGCTTTCTCTTTCCATCTCTGCCTCTCTATTTGTCTCTTTCCCTCCATTTGTCCCTCTCTTAACTTTCTTAACTCTCTCTCTCAGCGTAAACGAGGTGAATGTCTGGCTAGCGTGGTGTCGTGATGAGTGAGGCTTCATGCTCTACACTCGACGACCGTGGCAGCCAGTCTTCAGCCTGTCTCACAGCGCCTGGAAGGCAGTAACACTTCATACAGGAGCGTGGATGTGAAGTGACCCTCTCCAGCACCATCCCGCACCGTCACAGAAACCTCTTCAGCAGATACAGGTGCCTGTGAGTCCACTTGGCCCTGAGAAGGTCTCAGTGGGTCACAGGGTATCTCTCTCCCCACCTCTCTCTCTCCCTCCCCACCTCCCTCCCCACCTCTCTCCCTCCCCACCTCCCTCTCTCCCCAGCTTCCTCTCTGTGAGACCCCCTGGCCCTGAGAAGGTCTCACTGGGTCACAGGGTATCTCTCACATCAAGGCAGGAGCCCACCTGGGCCACAACAACACCTGAGTGTATAAGATATGCATGAGGAGCAAAAATCACAGAAATGTGTGCGTGTGAAGAAACAAGTAGCATGTGTCATTAGACCAAGGGGAAGGCGAGTGGACCGTAGGTTGACAGTAGAACTGACACAGCTGCTACGTCGTGGCTGTCTGGTTCCAAACCACCTTCCCTACGTTCAGCTGGGCTGGACCCCAGTTTGCTGGTGCGCTGAGAAGGGAACCCAGACCCTGTGTATCCCCCCCTCAGACCCTGGCTGAGATGTCAACCCTGCTGGGGTTTATCCTGGGCCTGGCTGGGAAGACATGGAAGAACAACTTATCTACAGACTATAGAACCACATTCTGTCTCAACATCCACTGACTCACCGGACTCCTTGACCTGTCTCTTTTCTCAACCCACCTCCCGCCTTCTCTCCCCACCTCCCTCCCTCTCTCCCCCCACCTCCCTCCCTCTCTCTTCCTCTCTCCCTCCTCTTCCTCCATCTCTCTTCCTTTCTTCCTTCTCTTCCTCCATCTCTCTTCCTTCTCTTCCTCCATCTCTCTTCCTCTCTCCCTCCATCTCTCTTCCTCTCTCCCTCCATCTCTCTTCCTTTCTCCCTCCATCTCTCTTCCTCTCTCCCTCCATCTCTCTTCCTCTCCTCTCCCTCCTCTTCCTCCATCGCTCTTCCTCCTCTCTCCCTCCATCTCTCTTCCTCTCTCCCTCCTCTTCCTCCATCGCTCTTCCTCTCTCCCTCCATCTCTCTTCCTCTCTCCCTCCTCTTCCTCCATCTCTCTTCATCTCTCCCTCCATCTCTCTCTTCCTCTATCCCTCCCGTGTGGAGAGTTGGGGGCGATGAGCAGCCTCTGGGAAATCTTCCGGTAACATCTCCCTGTACTCAGGGCCACAGGACCATTAACAAAAGCTGCGCTGTCATGGAATTTGAATTGATCAAGTTACCTGAAACAGTGTACGTTTTCGGCGTGGTTATTTTTGGCCATGCACAAGGCTGTTTGTCAATGGTCATGTTTTCGCATTTTGCCTGACCCAATAAAATAATGTTGCTTCGCACTGAGTAGGAATGCTACCTTTCAAACCCTTTCTACTGACTTTGAACATCTCAAATCTTTTTTTCTTCTGATGTTCGTTTTTTTTTCTTCTTCCTAGTCTCTCTTCTCCTTATTCTACCTCCTCCTCCCCCAGGGTGACATTGCCAGTCCCCAGGGTAGGAAGCCAGGCAGAGAGAGAGAGACAGGGAGAGAGGCAGGGAGAGACAAGGAGAGAGAGACAGGGGCGGAGAGAAAGAGAGACAGGGAGAGAGACAGGGAGAGAGACAGGGAAAGACGAGGAGAGAGAGAGAGATAGGGAGAGAGGGAGAAAGAGAGAGTGCTACACCACTACACAGCTGTCTCTGTTAGCTGAGATATTTCATGCCAGACGGAGGGAAGGCGGGAGAAGAGGAATGAAGGAAAACAGCGTGACTGAGAGAGAGAGATAGAGAGTAAAAGACAGGGAGACGTGGAAAGATAGAGAGCCATAGAGAGAGAGAGACAGAGGGAGAGTAGTAGATTATCTCTGCAGGCTCGCAGTTTGCAAACAGTAGATGAGGCCATTAACAGTCAGCTCTTCCACACACACCTCCCTTCTAACTCTCCCTTCATTCATCCCCCCATCCCTCCCTCGCTCCATCCTCCACAATCAGACGCAGCTAGTCTCAGGTGGGCCGGTAGTGAGCTAACACACATCACGCTGCACACACACACACACACATTCAACGCAGATCCTGTCAGATATGCTCTAGATAAAACGGCAACATGCTTATCCCATGTACAGTATAGCGTGTGTTCGGCGTGTGTCTGGGCAATTCTGTTCCCGCTCAATCACATCACGCACACAAACACACGCGCGCGCGAGAGAGCGGGCATTCACAGCTGCACCCGAAGGGAGGGAGGGAAGGAGGGAGGGAGGCAGGGAGGGAGGGATGCAGGAAATAAGAGCTAATGTCAGTCTTCTTCTTACCTTATAGCAGGATGCCACTATGGAACAGACAGCGCAGTCATACTAATCACTCTGCCTGCAAAACCTGCTCAAAACATCCCTCTCTCTCCCTCTCTATCTATCTCTCTCTCTCTCTCACTCACTCACTCACTCCCTCCCTCACATTCTCTCCCTCTCACCGCACTAGCAGGCTGGGAGCGATGAGATCGTACCAGGAGCCGGGAGGAGGTGGGGGGAGTGAGGGGAGGTAGAATCCGAGGGGAGGGCGAGCTTGAGGACCTCGCTCTCTCCCAGCCGTGACTCGGGGAGCGGGGGTGCACTGGGATCGTGTCGCAGGGCGGCGGGCGGGTGAGAGGGGCTCTCCCGGGGGTGCGTCAGCGATCCCTCCGGCCCGGCGGCCCCCGCATCGCAGCAGAGATGGTACGGCCCTCGGAGTTTGAGGAAGCAGATTGTGGAGCGGAGTCTGCAGCCACGGAGCTGGCGTTACTGACTGTGACTGTGTTTGTTTCTGTGTGTGTGAGAGTGTATGTGTGTGTGTGTGAGAGTGTGTGTTTCTGTGTGTGTGTGAGTGTATGTGTGTATGAGCTGTAGTAGAGTGTCTCGTCTAGTTCTTCTGCATCATGGCCACAGTTTTTTTTCCGTCCTGGAGTTCCGTACCAGTGGAATACAAGTGAAGCCACACTTACACACTGACACACAATAGCAAGAATATTGAATTTCCTTTGGGATTTATGAAGTGATTTTAAGATGATAGGCTTAACTGTGTGTGTGTGTCTGTGTGTGTGTGTTACCAAGATTAACTAGGGCAGGCTACTGTATGAAGACTAAGCCAAAAACAATTGATTCTATTTTACCACTCCCCCTCTGCCTCTCCCCCTCCCTCTCTCTCCCCCCCTCCCTCCCTCCCTCTCTCCCCCCCCTGCCTCCCTCTCTCCCCCCCGTCCCTCCCTCCCTCTCTCCCCCCGTGCCTCCCTCACTCTCTCCCCCCCCCTGCCTCCCTCTCTCCCCCCCTCCCTCCCTCCCTGCCTCCCCCCCCTGCCTCCCTCCCGGCCTGTCTTGCAGCACTGGGGTGTAACTTGACCCCCTGGCCCCACCCTACCCTGTCCATTAGCTGCTAGGATACGTAAACTCCACTGCAATATGAGTTAGTCCCCTGGAGGGACTACAAACATGGCAGCTGCTCCCAGCTAAGGGGGTTAGCTTTGCTGCTCATTAGCTCAGCCTGGAGGGACTACAAACATGGCAGCCGTTGTCAGCTATAAATGAAACAAACACAAGTATGTGTTAATTACCCTGTTGAATTTGGAAAGACATTTTGCATGTGGTGGCATTGACCAACATGTTTTGACACACCACGGTCAGTAAAAACCCCCTCTCTCCCACTCCCACCTCTCTCTCTCTCCTCCCCCTCTCTCCATATATACATACATAATATCTCATATATTTCTCCTTGTCTCTCTCTCTCCCTGTCTCTCCCTCCGTACCTCACTCTCTCTGTCTTCCTCCCTCACTTTCTTTTTGTCTCTCTTTTCTCCTCTCCCTATTTAGAGCAGGGCAGAGAGTGATTGACGTGTGAGACCCAGACCCTGGAACCTGAGGAAGATGGAATACCACTCTGTATCTGTGTCAGTCAGTCGCTCTCTCTCTTTCTCTCTCTCTCTCTCTCTCTCTTTCTCTTTCTCTTTCTCTCTTTCCTCTCTTGGGTGACCTTGACAGACAGCCAGTTGCCACAGTAACAGGAGTGTGTCTGTTGTGTTTAGGGGTCTCCACACACACCTGAGGCCGAAAGCATGACACACACACACACACACAGACACAGAAACACACTGCCTGTGTGACAGTTAGGACCCTTCTCCTGGCTCTGGCTATCATTTACAACATCTTCTGCTAAAATGGATATTTGCATGTTAATGGGATCTTAATCCATGACCGTACTGTGACACTGTCTGGGCGACACTGTGGAACACACACACACATACACACATGTACACACACGTCCACACACGTCCACACACACACGTCCAGCGTGTTGGAAGGCGCTAGTCTGTGAGTGAAGAATAGCAACAGAGCAGAAGGTTTTGGGTCATGTATTATTCAGACCTGCACACACACACACAGGACACACACACACACACATGACACCCTCCCTGCCACACACACAGGACACCCTCCCTGCCACACACACCACACACACCACACACAGGACACCCTCCCTGCCACACACACACACACACACATACCACACACACACACACACACACACACACACACACACACAGGGCACCCTCCCTTCCACACCACACACACAGTACACCCTCCCTGCCCACACACACCCACACACACAGGACACCCTCCCTGCCCACCACACACCACCACACACACCACACCACACCACACCGGACACCCTCCCTATCACACACACAGCATGGCAGCAGGGGTTGCTGAAGGGATGATAAAGAACAGGAGAGATAGATGAACAGGAGAGGATGATGTATGGATAGATAGAGGTTGAGAGGAGAGGAGGGTAGATTAGAGGAGGAGGGGAGAGGAGATTGAGCGGACATGAGAGGAGTAGATCTAGTGAGATGGAGGTTGGAGATGGAGATGGAGAGACAGTAGAGGATGAAAGGCGATGGAGTTTCGATTAGTGTGAGAGACGGGAGGTTGATGATGATATGGATGAGGACATGATAGTGATGAGTGGATGCTATGTCTGTCGCTGAGCTGAGGTGTGCATGATGTCGTATAGCAATGTCAGGGCACAGCAGTGTCTGGCACCCATGAGAGATGGATTCTTTAGACTGGAAGACACCAGGTGCACCAGCCACAAGTCTGCCTGTCTTCAGACACACACACACACACACACACACGCACACACGCACCCTTCTCACTGGATTTACACTCCAGCTCTATAGCCTTCTCCCCCCCATCCCCTCATCTCCTCTTCCTGCCCTTCCCCTCTAACCCTCTCCTCCCCCTCTACCCTCTCCTTTCCTCCCCTCTCCCCTCCCTCCCCCTCTCCGCTCCCCTCCCTCTCCTCTCTACCTCTCTCCCCTCTACCTCTCCTCCCCTCTCTACCCCTCTCCTCTCCTCCCCCTCTCCTCTCCCTCTATCCTCTCCTCTCCTCCTCCCCCTCTACCCTCTCCTCCCCCTCTACCCTCTCTCCTCCCCCTCTACCCTCTCCTCCCCCTCTACCCTCTACCCTCTCCTCCCCCTCTACCCCTCTCCCTCTACCCTCTCCTCCTCTCCTCTCCTCTACCCTCTCCTCTCCTCCCCCTCTCCTCTCCCTCTCCTCTCCTCCTCTCCTCTCCTCTCCTCTCCTCTCCTCTCCTCTCTCCTCTCCTCTCTCCTCTCCTCCCCCTCTAACCCTCTCCTCTCCTCCCCCTCTACCCTCTCCTCCCCCTCTACCCTCTCCTCCCCTGTCCCTCTCCTCCCCCTCTACCCTCTACTCCCCCTCTAACCCTCTCCCTGCCCTCTCCTCTTTCCTTCTGGCCCTCCCCTTTCCTCTCTCCTAACTCTCCATCCCCGCCTCTCCTCTTCCCTTCCCCCCTCATCTCCCCCCAGCCTCAAGGCTCCTTCTCCCAGGGAGGCATAGCTGTTCCTAAAGGCCCCTGAGGGTAAAACCTCTCAATCCTCATTACCCCCCTCTACTCCCCCCCATCTCTCCCTCAGCCTCCGGTGACCCCCCCCTCATCTACCTCTCCCTAACCCCCCAATGACCCCCACCCCCCACATCTCCGCTACGCTGGATAATTCATTTGACGGATGGCTTCCTGCCCCCCTCACATATCTCTCTCTGTCCCTCTCTTTCCCTCTGTCTCTCTTTCCCTCTGTCTCTCTCTCTCTCTCTGTTATACCCGTGTGTGTTGTGTGTGTGTGTGAGAGAGAGTGAGTGACAGAGATAGAGAGACACAGAGAGAAAAGAGAGAGAGGAGAGATGAGAGAGACGAGAGAGAGAGAGTAGAGAGAGAGAGAGAGAGAGAGAGAGACTGACTGACACAGTATACGGAGTGGTATTCCATCTTCCTCAGGTTCCATGGTCTGGGTCTCACACGTCAATCACTCTCTGCCCTCGCGCCATCTGCTCCCCCCAGCTAATGACCTCATCAGTACGAGACTACAGCGTCACAACCCACAGACGACACCTGGGCGTCTCCATGGATACGGGACTGCGATGACCACGGCAGGTGCAGGCTACGATGGTGCCCTGTCTGGATTAGGTCACCTCTGATATTATTTATTGCTGTCGTCCAAACTACAACCCAAGCTGTGGAGTTGTAGAGGCTTGAGGTTCAAGGTTTTGAACCTAGCAAAAAAATAAATTTCCTACCTAACCTATTTAGGCATTCAAAGTCTCGACAGCTGTTCCAGAACGTCATATTGAGGGGCGTTTTCCCTGCTACCTCACTGCTGTCAGAGGCTTACTGCTACACACGTCTTACTTCACTAGATGGGATTGTTGCATCATTTGTCAGGGTGCTGTACTCGACTGAACCCAGAATGAAGCACTACACACACACACACACACACACACACGCAATACTTAGTAAGGCCAGACTGCAGTAGAGACAGTTCCCTAGAAGAAGGAACTCTCTCTGAAGGCCCCTGAAGAAGAGAGAAACAACAGACAGAAAGATGGTGACTTTCAGTCGTCAAACTGGCCGTGATCCTGCAGCTCTACGGAGGAGCAGGCTAGCAGGCTAGCAGGCTAGCAGGCTAGCAGGCTAGCAGGCTAGCAGGCTAGCAGGCTAGCAGGCTAGCAGGCTAGCAGGCTAGCAGGCTAGCAGGCTAGCAGGCTAGCAGGCTAGCAGGCTAGCAGGCTAGCAGGCTAGCAGGCTAGCAGGCTAGCAGGCTAGCAGGTTAGCAGGCTAGCAGGCTAGCTCTGCCCCACCTCCAGAGAGAGGATTAACGCACGGTAATTACGAGAGTTCAACTTGGTAACAGCGGGTCAACTTGGCCAGGAGATGAGAGCGCATGAGCTAGCCCTGGGTGGACATTAAAACAAGCTGGCTGTGTCCAGACCTGCTCCAGAACACACACTCGTGGCAAGGGGCCCCCTCTTGTGTACAGGAGGACCCCAGTCCTAACTCACCTCTTGTGTACAGGAGGACCCCAGTCCTAACTCACCTCTTGTGTACAGGAGGACCCCAGTCCTAACTCACCTCTTGTGTACAGGAGGACCTCAGTCCTAACTCACCTCTTGTGTACAGGAGGACCCCAGTCCTAACTCACCTCATGTGTACAGGAGGACCCCAGTCCTAACTCACCTCTTGTGTACAGGAGGACCCCAGTCCTAACTCACCTCATGTTTACAGGAGGACCTCAGTCCTAACTCACCTCTTGTGTACAGGAGGACCCCAGTCCTAACTCACCTCTTGTGTACAGGAGGACCCCAGTCCTAACTCACCTCATGTGTACAGGAGGACCCCAGTCCTAACTCACCTCTTGTGTACAGGAGGACCTCAGTCCTAACTCACCTCTTGTGTACAGGAGGACCTCAGTCCTAACTCACCTCATGTGTACAGGATGACCCCAGTCCTAACTCACCTCATGTTTACAGGAGGACCTCAGTCCTAACTCACCTCTTGTGTACAGGAGGACCTCAGTCCTAACTCACCTCTTGTGTACAGGAGGACCCCAGTCCTAACTCACCTCATGTGTACAGGAGGACCTCAGTCCTAACTCACCTCATGTTTACAGGAGGACCTCAGTCCTAACTCACCTCTTGTGTACAGGAGGACCCCAGTCCTAACTCACCTCTTGTGTACAGGAGGACCCCAGTCCTAACTCACCTCTTGTTTACAGGAGGACCCCAGTCCTAACTCAGCTCATGGAGCAAGGCGACGACGCGCCAGGGACAGAACCAAGCGATGCTGCAGAAACACCATCTCCACTGGACGTCTGCCATGACGGCTTAGTGAGGGAACCTAACCCTGCAACAACTGCTGCTGCCCTGCCTCCCCCTGCCTCCCCCTGCCTCCCCGCTGCCTCCAGCTGCTAATATCCCTGTCTGTGTGTGTCTGTGTCGTGTGCTAGTGTTTGAGGGTATTCACACTATGGCCTGCCCTAATTTCTCTTAAACTCAGATGGCATATCTCTGCTGTTCTCCCTTCCCCTCCCCCCACCCTCCCTCCCTCCCATCACAGATTTAGTGATGACATCACAGCACCCCAAGGGTTCTACTCCACCCTGCCTCCACCCTGCCTCCACCCTGCCTCCACCCTGCCTCCATCATGCTTCGTCCTGCCTCTATACCATCAGACTGTCATTGTTATTCTTCACTTCTCCACCTCCAGCTACACAGATCAATAGGAGAACCCAATCACACACACACACACACACACACACCAACGACCACAGCAGCATATTGGAAAACACTTCTGATTGCCTGCAGAGTGGAACATTGCAATTAATTTGAGACTTATTAATGAATGCGTACCTTTAACCAGAGGAAAAAATATTTCTGACCATTCCCTTCTCCTACCGGGCACAGAGAACACATCTGTCTGTTCTCCTCTCTCCCCCTCTCCTCTCCTGCTCTCTCTCCTCTTTTCTCCCCCTCCTCCTCCTCCCTACCCTCCCCTCCTTCCTCATCCTCATTCCATCCCACCACTCTCTCCTTCCTGCCCTTCCCCCTTCCTCTCTCCCCCCTCCACTCTCCTCTCCCCCCCCTTCCTGTCCTTTCTCCCCCCTCCACTCTCCCCCCCCCTTCCTCTCCTCTCTCCCCCCTCCACTCTCTTCTCTCCTCTCCCCCCTCCCCTCTCTTCAGCTTGGTGCTGACTCCAGCTAATCTCCAGGCTGACAGTACAATCCCTGGCAGCTGCAGCGCAAACACACTCGTCCGAGGAGTCGAGCGCCGAATCTGAAGACGGAGCCGTATTAATCCCTATTCATCACACACACAAACTGCACAGCCAGGCTTGGCCCCAGGCAGCCGGGATTATCTGCCCTCGGATTAACTTCTCTCCCAGATTAAGTCACGGAGCAAGGAGAGAGAGGCAGGCTCACAGGTAGAGCCCAGAATAAGATATGGAATACAGTTCTGACGTGGGTGTGAACGGATGAGAGGAGAGTGGAGGAGAAGAGAGAGGAGAAGAAAGGACGGGAGAGGAAGGGCAGAGAGAGAGAAGATGAGGAGAGGAAGGGGAGAGGGAGGGGATGAGGAGAGGAGATGGAAGGGCAGAGAGAGAGGAGATAAGAAGAGGGGAGTGGAGAGAGAGAGGAGTTGAGGAGAAGAGAGGAGAGGAAGAGGAGAGGAGAGGGGAGAGGGAGGGGAAGGGAGAAAGAGGAGATGAGGAGAGGAACATGGTGAGGTTCTCATTCCTCTGTTGCTGGTACAGCAGATTCAGGGCCCTATCTTGCACCCAGCGCAATTGACTTTGTCAGTGACGCAAGTATCATTCCTATCTTGCACTCGGCGCAAAGCGGATTTTTCCCACCACGGGCGCACGTCGAAATGACCTTGCGCTCCCGGGGGCGGTTTTAGCGAAAAAGGAGGCGTGTTCCGGCGCAAACGTTCTTGGTGCTATCTTGCGGTTTCCGAAAAAACCATTCCGCCACTGACCAGGAAAAAGGTGGTTTAAAGACAATGGCGCATTATCAGATGCTATTTTAACGGCGCAAGCTTGGTCCGTGCGCACTGCTGGCGAAGCCAGGGTATTCTTCCTGCGAAACTACGTATTGTTTTGATTTATTGTATGGCTAGCTGTGTTACATTTCGTTCATGTCAATGATTAATAAGATGTTCATGAGAAATCTGTATGTGTATGAAATCTGTATGAAATATGTGGCAATTTACCCCTACGCCTGTTTAACCGAAGCTAATTTGGGTAGGTTTCTTCTCCCATGCACATCAGAATCAGAATCAGAATTCGGTTTTCAATTTACTGTGGCAGGAAGGTGCAAACAGGTCTTAAATTAAGTTAAAAAACAGTTACACTAATTCTAAGAACTAAGCAATTAAAAAAATATATATATGTCAAAATAGGCTACATTTGAATGAGCAGCATGAGTGGGCAACTTAGTGCAATGACACTGCTCTGCCTTTCCCATACAATGTCACTTCTCTATCGTTTACGGTCCTGACAAGAACGTCCGTCTCCTGTGAACCGCTGGCGTGCGCCTGGCAAATCCGCCGTTATAATAGCAATCCGCCATGGAACAAGCGCTGCTCTTAAAGGGAATGTGAGATGACGCTCTGATTGGCTTATTGCACGTTACGCCCAAACCACACCCATTAGTAATGTAGCTACCTCTTTTACATTTGCGTCAGGCGCAAAGTCATTTATCCCGCTGCTAAAATAGCAACCGCACCGGAGTCCCGCCCACTTGCGCTTTGCGCTTTGCGCTTTGATACTTGCGTTTCAGATCGTCAAAATAGGGCCCTCAGACTCCTAGATGAGTTAGACTGGTTAGCAGGGCCACAGTTCCACGTGAGGGGGGGATCATGTCATGTTGCTAGTGGAGAGGCATAGACACAGATCTGGGGCCAAATGTATCAAACTCATCCATGTAAATATGCATACGGAGAAAGCGGGAAAACTCAGTACGCAACGTTTCTCTCTGATGTATGAACACACTGCGTACACGACCGATATCATATCACACGTTTGTCTTCATAGATTCCACTTAACTTGTGATCCGGCCAACACCAGTCAGCCAACACCAGCCTGTCAACACCAGTCAGCAAACACCAGTCAGCCAACACCAGCCAGCCAACACCAGCCTGTCAACACCAGCCTGTCAACACCAGCCTGTCAACACCAGCCAGCCAACACCAGTCAGCCAACACCAGCCAGCCAACACCAGTCAGCCAACACCAGCCTGTCAACACCAGTCAGCAAACACCAGTCAGTCAACACCAGCCTGTCAACACCAGCCAGCCAACACCAGTCAGCCAACACCAGCCAGCCAACACCAGTCAGCCAACACCAGTCAGCCAACACCAGCCAGCCAACACCAGTCAGCCAACACCAGCCTGTCAACACCAGTCAGCAAACACCAGTCAGTCAACACCAGCCAGCCAACACCAGCCTGTCAACACCAGCCAGCCAACACCAGCCAGCCAACACCAGTCAGCCAACACCAGCCAGCCAACACCAGCCTGTCAACACCAGCCTGTCAACACCAGCTAGCCAACACCAGCCTGTCAACACCAGTCAGCCAACACCAGCCTGTCAACATCAGCCAGGCAACACCAGCCAGCCAACACCAGCCTGTCAACACCAGCCAGCCAACAACAGCCTGTCAACAACAGTCAGCCAACACCAGCCTGTCAACGCCAGCCGTCCAACACCAGGCAGTCAAACAGCGTTGTTATTCATGGGCTGGGAGCAGTGTTAACAGGACTGTGAGTGTGAGCAGCTTATCAGCAGGGCTCCCACTGTGCCTGAACCTCATCTCACACAGTCCAGAGCAGCGGCCTCTTCACAGCCAAGCTCCTATCTGTATCAGTCCCCTCTGCTGTCGCCGTGACGATGAAGACCGACCCACTTCCTATTCCCCAGCGCCGGTCTGGGCTGGAGAGGGCGAGCTGGATGGTGGTGTTATTGATCATCCTTGGGTGGTGATGGGACTGACAGACACAGCCCTCTCTCCCTTTCTCTCTCTCTCTCTCTCTCTCTCTCTCTCTCTCTCTCTCTCTCTCTCTCTCTCTCTCTCACTCTTTCCCTTTATCTCTCTCTCTCTGGGGCATGACTCCACAAGATGAATCATTAACCAATGGGAAATCAAGGAAAACATCCAATAACTGTCTGACGAAGAACATACTTTTGGAGATAGTCATATCTAATCTGGTCATTAAAATGGTCACAAGCAACATAGAATCAAATGTATCTCCAAGTAATAGACTTGTAGTATCTGTAGAATGCAGTGGCATATCTGGGTATGATGCAGTGCTCCGGTCTGGGGTCAGTAGAGACAGAGTGCAGGGTCAAGGTTATGTGTGTGTGTGTGTGTGTGTGTGAGAGAGTGTGTGAGTGTGTGAGTGTGTGAGTGTGTGCTCTCATGTGAAATGCTGCCTCTTAGAAAGCCCTTGATAATACAGAGGAGCTCCTCACAACCTGCTGGCAGGCTGGTTAACTGGCAGGCTGGTTAGATGACTGGCTGGTTAGATGACTGGCTGGTTAGATGACTGTCTGGTTAACTGGCTGGCTGGTTAACTGGCCGGCTGGTTATATGACTGGCTGGTTAACTGGCAGGCTGGTTAGATGACTGGCTGGTTAGATGACTGGCTGGTTAACTGGCTGGCTGGTTAACTGGCTGGCTGGTTAACTGGCAGGCTGGTTAGATGACTGGCTGGTTACGACTGGTTAACTGGCTGGCTGGTTAACTGGCAGGCTGGTTAGATGACTGGCTGGTTAACTGGCTGGCTGGTTAGATGACTGGCTGGTTAAATGACTGGCTGGTTAACTGGTTGGCTGGTTAACTGGCTGGCTGGTTAGATGACTGACTCGCTGTCTGGATTATTGTCTGGTGAGGGTAAGGTATTGAATGACAGTGTTATCTGTAGATAACGGGAGGCTGCTGCCTAACTGAGATAGCCTAGCAGCCGCACATTCTGACAGACAGGCCTTGGTGTCCTCCTGCTACCAGCAAGCAGTCAGCCAGACTTAACACACCAAACAGCCAGACAGTCAGCCAGACCTAACACACCAGACAGTCAGCCAGACCTAACACACCAAACAGCCAGACAGTCAGCCAGACTTAACACACCCAAACAGCCAGCCAGACAGTCAGCCAGACTTAACACACCAAACAGCCAGACAGTCAGCCAGACCTAACACACCACACAGTCAGCTAGACCTAACACACCAAACAGCCAGACAGTCAGCCAGACTTAACACACCAAACAGCCAGACAGTCAGCCAGACCTAACACACCACACAGCCAGACAGTCAGACAGACTTAACACACCAAACAGACAGCCAGACAGTCAGCCCATCAACTCACCAGCCAGCTAGCCTGTCAACAACTATTCTCCTAGCTCTCCAGGATAAAAAAAAACACTAAACTAAATAATAATAATTAAGTTTCCACATGAACAGACTCTTCCATGAATGGAACAGGGGTTCATATTAAAGGAGAAATGAGATTCCTGAACGTTTGGACTGGATGAATGTGCGGCCTGTGTGTGTGCAGACTCCACATCCCACAGCAGGATCCCCGGCTCCAAGATCACCCAAATCACATCTGATTCGCCCAGCGGCTGCCTAAACAACCGTTAACTCACTAATATTCATTCGGTCTGGCGTGTGTCGAAGTGTCTTGATTGAATATTCAGAGTTTGACATTTACAGGGGTGTGTGTGCTTACGTGCGTGTCTGCTTGTGTGTGTTTGCGTGTGTTCATGTGTGTGTGTGTGTGTGCGTGTGTGGTGGAGTGTATCAGGGCCATCGGTACACATCAGGCATGTTCACGGCTGTTGCTCTGATTCAGAGTCCATCCCAGTGAGGAGAGGCAACCTGCTCAGACATCATTACAGGGTTTAATATAGGCCTCAGCTGCCGCCTCTAATCACCAGGAAAAAGTCAGACAGACAGACCCTCTCTCTCTCTCCACCTCTCTCTCTCTCTCTCTCTCTACACCTCTCACCATCTTCCTCTCCACACCTCACCCTCTCCCTCTCTCTCCACACCTCTCCCTCTCAACCCTCTCTCTCCCTAGCTCCACACACCTCTCCAGGCTTGCATCTCTCTTTCCCTCTCGTTCTGTCTCTCTCTCACGTTTTTCCCTCTCCCTCTCTTTATCCCTCTCTTCTTCTTTACCTCTCTCCCTCTCCCAAGCTATACACACCTCACCTGTCCTCCTTATCAATCCCTCTCTCATCCTCTCTAGGTTTCCTCTTCCTCTCTCCACCTCACTATTCCCCAGCTTCATCTCTCTCTCTCTCCTGTCTCATCCTTACATACCTTCTCCCACACTACTTCGCCCTCAGTCAGGTTCTGTCCTTCATTTCACCTTCACCTGCTGTCTCCCCCCCCCTCACTCTCCCTCCTCACCTCCTCCCCTCTGCGGCTCCTTCCATCCCTCTCTCGTTTGCTCCCTCTCTCTTCTTCACCCCAACTCCACCCCTCCACCCCTCCGCCCCTCTGGGCGCCCCCTTCCCTTGACACCCCACAGCTCTCCCACGTCCCACTTCCATTCCTGACCTCTGAAAAATGCCAGAGCAGGCACTCAGGGCCTCTGTGGTCTGACACACACACATAGACACACACACACAACACACAGACACACACACAGACACACACAGACAAAACAACATACACATACCCAGACACACACCCATGCACGCACACAGAGACACAAAGACATGCACACATAGCCATAGATCCACACACACACACACAACCCCCACAACCTCTCCCCCAAAGACACACACACACCCACACACACACAAATACACACCGAGCCAGACCACAGCTCTTTATAATACTGAAGCCAGAAATAGCAACGCCGGCCAAAATTTGAGGAAAACTCGTCTGTTTTCCCCTCTGCCTGGGATGAAAGGTGATATTTCCACTATTCCAAAGGTCACCAGAGATCACTGTGTTTTTAGCACCTCTCCTCTCATCCCGTCTCCTCATTAAGTACAATATTTATCTTGACATTTGAGCCGTTTCCCTCAAATTGGTTTGAACCCAGCTGGCCTGCAATCTGAAGCCAGCCAGCGAGAGACGACTATTCTCCCTCCACGTCAAAACAGAAGAGAGAAAAAAAAGAGATTCATCCTAACAGCTACTCCAGATAAAACTACATATTTATAAGTACTTCAAACGGCCCTCTCCTTCACCTGCTAAACTCTCCACACACACGTCACATAGAACTGGCTTCATCTGCCGCACCATCAACATCCCCGCCCCCCCCATGTCTAATTTCCTCCAATCATCATCTCTCATCCTCGCGTTCCATCCTTCCGCCCAGTCAGGGTCCGTTTCCTTTCGGAACCCAGGCGCCGTCGTCGGACGAGCACCATATGGGCCTCCCCTCTCCCCGTCAACATGATGGACCCCGCATCACTTCCTGTTAGCCATCCTCGCCGCACGCCAAGCGACGGGGGCGGGTTGCGTTTGAAGGCCTCAGCAGTATTTAATCCATGAGGGCGTCTTCCAGGGCTCGTTAGAGGAGGTTAATTAGAGGCGGGATTAAAACACGCCTCCTCTCAGAGATGAGAGGGTCTGTCTGACCCCCTGCTGACTGACGTTCTGGCCGACACGACCGACAGGAGTCATGCACACACACACACACACACAGACACACAGAAACACACACACACACACACACAGAGAAACACACACACAGAGAAACACACACACACAGATAAACACACACAGAGAAACACACACACACAAAACAAAAAAATCACAGGAATACACACTTTCCATCTTTTCAGATTAGCTACAATCGAGAAACGGATTGCCTGACCTCACGACTCACTGTCTTAAATTAGCCATCATCCTGTATGAAGGATCAACAACCAGCAGAGAGAGAGAGAGAGAGAGAGAGAGAGAAGTGTGAGAGAGAGAGAGAGAGAGAGAGACTAGCTTGCCTCAGGGTTTTACTTGAGTTTGTCTCATTTTCAGATTGAGTAACATGTGCTCTAATCCCTGCAGACTAGCAGTCTCAAATTATCACCAGATTGACAGAGCCAATCAGCCCTAGCGCTGGTGGAGGGAGCGACAAGCATGGTTATCAGTAAAGCTTACCGCAGCTCTTAGTCACACACACCAAGACAAGAACACACACACCAAGACAAGAACACACATGTACAGACACACACACACACACACCAACTCTCGCTGCCCTTGCGAGGATAAATGAGTAATGTTGGCTCCTCTCCCTGACGTGCCCTGTGAGGGGGGGCAGGGGCCCTCCCTCTGGCTGCCCCGTCCCACAGGGGAGAGGGGGGGGGAGAGAGAGAAGGGGAGAGAGAGAAGGGGAGAGAGAGGGGGAGAGGGGAGCTCTCAAGGCTATCTGTCAATATCTAACTCCTTTACCTCAGGAGAGAATAAAGAGATAGAGAAGTGAGAGAAAGTAAGGGAGGAGACAGACAGAGAGAGAGAGAGAGAGAGAGAGAGAGAGAGAGAACACTGCTAGAGGTCAGATGAGTCCTGGACACATCTTGAAGTGATTTTCAAAAGGCGTCGTTAGAAAACAGGCCCTGTTTGCAGGCTGCTCTTATGCTTGTGAGAGGCTGAACACCAACACACAGATGAACTGGCTGGTTGACTGGTTACCTGGCTGGTTCCCTGGCTGGTGAACTGGTTCCCTGGCTGGTTCCCTGCTTCCCTGGCTGGCTGGTTGAGTTGGCTGATTGCCTGGCCCACATAGACACAGTCACTGCCTAAAGAACAGGATGGATATTGCGCCAACCTCCTCAGTGCCGACACAGAAGTGAGTTAGTGTACATGTTGGATGTCCCGGGGCTACCAGGCCCACACACCACACCTCACCAGACCTCCATGATGTCCTGGGGCTACCAGGCCCACACACCACACCTCACCAGACCTCCATGATGTCCTGGGGCTACCAGGCCCACACACCACACCTAACCAGAGCTCCATGATGTCCTGGGGCTACCAGGCCCACACACCACACCTAACCAGAGCTCCATGATGTCCCGAGACTACCAGGCCCACACACCACACCTAACCAGAGCTCCATGATGTCCCTGGGGCTACCAGGCCCACACACCACACCTAACCAGAGCTCCATGATGTCCCTGGGGACTACCAGGCCCACACACCACACCTAACCAGAGCTCCATGATGTCCCGAGACTACCAGGCCCACACACCACACCTAACCAGAGCTCCATGATGTCCTGGGGCTACCAGGCCCACACACCACACCTCACCAGAGCTCCATGATGTCCTGGGGCTACCAGGCCCACACACCACACCTAACCAGACCTCCATGATGTCCCGAGACTACCAGGCCCACACACTACACCTCACCAGAGCTCCATGATGTCCTGGGGCTACCAGGCCCACACACCACACCTCACCAGACCTCCATGATGTCCTGGGGCTACCAGGCCCACACACCACACCTAACCAGAGCTCCATGATGTCCCAGACTACCAGGCCCACACACCACACCTAACCAGAGCTCCATGATGTCCCGGGGCTACCAGGCCCACACACCACACCTAACCAGAGCTCCATGATGTCCTGGGGCTACCAGGCCCACACACCACACCTAACCAGAGCTCCATGATGTCCCATGATGTCCTTGATACCCACTCCCACGCCTACTCAGACCTCTAGCATCCTGCTGCGCTAGCCTCCCCCTCAGCGGGAGGCCTCCACTTGGTGGGAGGCTGAACTGCAGGATAGAGGCTGGGAGGGGTGGGGGCTGGGAGGGGTGATAATAATATTGTCGATAAAAGTGTCTACTAAATGTCCATATAGTTATTATTATTATTCTATATAAAGAAGTTAAAGATAGCTAGAGGTATATGTGTGTCATACTGTGTAGACTGTAGACACAGTTAATGGTCTATCATTGTTAGTGTTAACTGTGGGTAGCATGTGGCCTGGGTCGTTATGGCAATGTGGTAACTAGGAAGTAGAAACAGATGGATGTCACTATGGTGATGAACTGATGAACTGCTTTAGTTTCTGCGCATGCAGGATTCCCCACAGAGAGAGGGAGACAGGGAGAGAAAGAGAGAGAGACCAGGGGAGAGGGGGGGGGGAGGAGGGAAGTAGAGAGAGAGTTTTTCTTTCACTATTTCTCTCTTCCCATCTCCCTCCGTCAGTTTCAAAGACTCGTGAGCGCCACCCCGGTGCAGCAGGCTGTATATGGAACTGCACCCTGCACATCACACAGGCTTAAAGAGACACCACGCATTGTAGGCAAACCACAAAATGTCTCCCGAAATGTTTCAGTGGAGACGAGTGCTCAATATTCTACACCCGCTGGCTCACAGGAAGACTCGGAGCGTCGTTCAGACTCTCTGCTTATCCCGCCTGCTCCATGGCTGCTCTCAAAATGTATTTAATCATTTGGGAGTCTGATAGCATGTCTAAGTAGCTTAGACAGTGAAAACTGGGAGTTCAGAGAGAGAGAGAGAGAGATGGGGGGGAGAGAAGAAGAGAGAGATGGTGGGGAGAGAGATAGGGGGAAGAGAAAGAGACAGCTAGAGCTCAGAGAGAAAGAGAGGGAGGGGAGAGACAGAGAGAAAGACAAAGGGAAATAGGGAGGAGAAAAGTAAGACAGACAAAAAAGAAAGTGAGGGAGGAAGACAGAGAGAGCAAGGGACGGAGGGAGACGGAGGAGAGAGAGAGAGAGAGAGAGAGAGAGAGAGAGAGAGAGATTGAAATTCAGCCCGTGATCACTACAAAGCAAGATTGAGTCCGGGAGGAATATGTAACAGGTGGGGAGGGACCCGTGCCGCGGTTGCCACGGTGAGCGGGCGTGGCCTGGCTGGGTCCTGGGAGAGGAGCTGGCAGGTTGGGGACGTCCCTCCACAGCAGAGACCCTTCTCCCAACGCTCCACTCTGGGGAGATCAGAACATGGACCCTGCTCTGATCCTCAGGGGACAGGAGTCACTGCCCTGACGGCTCTATCTGCCTGTTTCTCTGGCTGCCTGTTTCTCTGGCTGGCTGCCTGTTTCTCTGGCTGGCTGCCTGGCTGTTTCTCTGGCTGACTGGCTGTTTCTATGGCTGGCTGTTCCTTGTAGAGGGGTCAGAGAGGTGGGGGGGCACTCAGAAGCACAGCAAGGCCTGATATTGATATGATTCTAATCAAAATCCGTACGTATCGATGAACACCCACCACCATGAACCTGAAGGTGACACACACACAGACTCACACACACTCACACACACAGTCACACAATTACACACAGTGCACTCAATCTTGATTTCAGCCAACCTCTGACCTTGGGCCCTTATCTGAAGGTCATTGTGGAGCCAGGTGGATGGTTGGACTGCGGGCCATAGAGGCAGACCTGGGAGGCTTATCAGGGTTAAGGAGACCCTTCAAACACTACCATGGTGACTCACTGCAGACGTCTCCCTCTCTTCTTCTCTCTCTCCCACTCTCCTTCTCTCTCTCCCTCTCCCTCTCTCTCCATTTTTGTCTCATCCTCTCTCTCTCTATCTCTCTCTCTGTGTTCCAGTGTGTGTCTCTCTCTCTCTCTCTTGCCTTCACTGTTTCATCAAGACTCCTTATAGGGGCTGATCCTCTGAGAGATATCACTCCCCATAGCCCTCCAACCCCCCCCAACCTTTCAAGCTCAAACGTTATTGAGTTTGTGTGGAGACTTACGTTGTCCACAATAGAGGACATGAAAGACGGTGGCGCTTCAAAGCAGTAATCAGCACGTTCTTGAATAAACAACGTTTCTGACTGTTATCAACAAGGCACATTGATTGGGATTTTTCATACCCACTCCAAGTAATTTGTGATAATTAAACAAACCAGAACAGCAGACTCATCAGTTTAAAAGCTTTGCCATTGGCTAACCTCACGTTCACACTGCTTCATTATTGGTTAGCACCTCGCCCAATCACCAGGCTAGGTTTGACCTTGCACTGAGGCAGGAGAGACATCTGGTACTGGCAACAACCAACACGTTCACACGCGTGAACATGCACACACACACGCACGCAAGTGTGAAGACGCACACACATACAAGAGCTCACGCATGGACATATTAGTCACAAGCGCACACGCATAATTAAAAACACGCACACACAATAAAATGTGATTTGGTTTATGAAAATCCCAAACCGACAAGCTCATTACGCACTGACAGCTTCTCCAGCTTCATTAGAAGAGAACGACCTGACAGAGAGACCAGCTACTGTCAGTCTCCTCTCTCTCTGTGCCTTGGAGAGACCAGCTACTGTCAGTCTCCTCTCTCTCTGTGCCTTGGAGAGACCAGCTACTGTCAGTCTCCTATCTCTCTGTGCCCCAGAGAGAGACCATCAGGGGCTCTTCGGTCCATATCTCAGTAATGCCATTCTTCCTGAAGCTGTCGGCCTCTCTCTCTATCTAGGTGTCTGTCTGAATGTGTGTATTTAAAAGAGAGATTGGTCGTGTGCAAAAGAAAGAGAGAGAAAGAGAGAGAGACAGGTAAAGAGAGAGTGTGTGTGTATGTTTCTGTGTCTCTACTCTCTAGAATACCCTGGGTGAACATGCACGCCTACACACACACACACACACACACACACAGGCAGTTTCTCACAGGACCTCAACTGT
The DNA here is from genome assembly GCA_903064625.1 of Mallotus villosus. Taxonomy (NCBI): domain Eukaryota; kingdom Metazoa; phylum Chordata; class Actinopteri; order Osmeriformes; family Salangidae; genus Mallotus; species Mallotus villosus. The sequence continues at coordinate 50,929 of CAEFZP010002869.1, forward strand.
GACCTCTCTCCTCCCCCGTGACAGGAGAAATACTGCCACTATTCCAGAACTTTCTCCTCTATCTCTCTCTCTCTCTCTCTCTCTATATATATATATTTCTCTCTTCCCCTCCCTCTCTGATGGAGCCTCCATGCTCTCTCTGCAGGGTGAGTGGGCCTCACTTCCACTGTGGAGACGACCTCATAAGGAGAGCACGGCTGAACATTGTCCACTGATCGCTGGCAGGCTGAACAGTGGACAGTTCATGAGCCCGCTGCTAACTAGCTGATGGACTGAACAGTGGACAGTTCATGAGCCCGCTGCTAACTAGCTGATGGACTGAACAATGGACAGTTCATGAGCCCGCTGCTAACTAGCTGATGGACTGAACAGTTGACTGGATGAATGCTTGACTGACTGACGTATAGGCTGACTGATGGTCAGCAGTAACACAGGAGGTGTGTCCAGGCGTTCCTGTCACCCAGGGAACAAGAAGAGTTATTTTCTCCGCGCGCCGGCTTACACACACACGTCCTGGACGGGCTCAGCGGGATAAAGACATTTACTGCATTAATATTTGATCCTGACACCAAACAACTGAAATTATTCAGACTGACAAATTCTAATTGTGCTGAGAATAGCTAATGTGGTCTCCGAACAGCTGAGAAATAGAGAGAGAGAGAGCGAGAAAGAGAGAGTAAGAAAGAGAGAGAGTGGGGACATGGAGTGAAAGACAAAAAGAGGGGGATAGAATAATATAATGAAAAGAAGAGAGGAGTGACACACAGAGAGAGAGAGAGAGAGAGAGAGAGAGAGAGAGAGAGACTGAGGAGGGAGATGGAGGAAGAAAAGAGACAGAGAGATGAAAAGGGAAATTAAAGAATCATTATTAGGCAGCCCATTTAAAGAACTAATTAAAAGCCTCCAGCCTAACCTGACAATGTTTAACGATAATTACATGACACTATTGTTTGATTTCTTCTTCAGAATTGTGTGTCTAGAGTTACACACACACCACAGACACACACACACACAGAGGCCATTCTTCAGTCATCCCATCCTACTGGATGTGTGTGTGTGTGTGTGTGTGTGTGTGTGTGTGTGTGTGTGTGTGGTGTGTGTGACATAAGGGGAACTTGGTCGTCTGCAGCATCTTTCCTACAAAGCGCAGAGAGACAGACAGACAGGCATAGAGGCAGGGGAGAGGACAGAAGAGAAGCAAGAAGGGAATACAAGAGGTGGAGGGGACAGAGAGAGAGAGAACACAGGCTGGGTAAAGTGGAAGGGGAGGTTAGCTGTGTGGTTGACTGTGCACTTTGTGTGTGTGACAAAGAGAAAGAAAGAAAGGGAGGTGTGGGAGAGGAGAGAGAGAGAGAGAGAGAGAGAGAGAGAGAGAGAGAGAGAGACTGCTGCCTCACCAAGGACTTGTCTCAGTGTCATGACCAGCTGTTTCCCTGACAGTAGAGGCAGGGAGAGAGAGAAAGTTCTGTCTCCGTGGTGACAGCATCCACACGTGGTCCCTGGTCACCAAGATGGACACACAACGAGCTGTCACACACACACACACACACACACACACAGACACTCCTTCACAGGCACATGTCATGGATGTGAATCGGTGACACTCACTCCTCAGGTATGTAGCAGGCCACCCGCGTCAACGAAGAGCTAGCTTTTCTGGTAGTGGTCGCACTTGGCAGGTCAGAGGTGGCGTGGTCGAGTCCAGCGAGTGGCGAACATCGGCCCGTAGACCATGTGACGGAGCGTGGCCACGTCTGTTACATACCTGTCACACACACACACACACTCCTCCAATCCACAGGCACACACACAAAGGAACACAGACATACACACTCATGTATGCACACACACACATATCCACACACAGAGACTCCTCCACATATGTATACACACACACTTCACATTTGAACACACACGTATACACACTCTCACACACACACACACACACACACAGCACAGCGACCACACAGGAAACGTCTCTTTCTCGCTCAGATGTTTCACATTCTTCCCGCCAGCAGAGACCATTTATAGCTAACAGGCCGAGACTGCTTCCCATGGTCCACTTCACAGGAAACACAACCAACCCTGCACCAGGTCTAACCAGGTCTAACCCTGCACCAGGTCTAACCAGGTCTAACCAGGTCTAACCCTGCACCAGGTCTAACCAGGTCTAACCCTGCACCAGGTCTAACTCTGGTTCACCCTGGACCAGGTCTAACCAGGTCCAACCAGGTCTAACCCTGCACCAGGTCTAACCAGGTCTAACCAGGTTTAACCCTGCACCAGGTCTAACCCTGCACCAGGTCTAACCAGGTCTAACCAGGTCTAACCCTGCACCAGGTCTAACCAGGTCTAACCCTGCACCAGGTCTAACCAGGTCTAACCAGGTCTAACCCTGCACCAGGTCTAACCAGGTTCTAACCCTGCACCAAGTCTAACCAGGTCTAACCAGGTCTAACCCTGCACCAGGTCTAACCAGGTCTAACCCTGCACCGGGTCTAACAAGGTCTAACCAGGTCTAACCCTGCACCAGGTCTAACCAGGTCTAACCAGGTCTAACTCTAGACCAGGTCTAACCAGGTCTAACCCTGCACCAGGTCTAACCAGGTCTAACCAGGTTTAACCCTGCACCAGGTCTAACCCTGCACCAGGTCTAACCAGGTCTAACCAGGTCTAACCCTGCACCAGGTCTAACCAGGTCTAACCCTGCACCAGGTCTAACCAGGTCTAACCAGGTCTAACCCTGCACCAGATCTAACCAGGTTCTAACCCTGCACCAAGTCTAACCAGGTCTAACCAGGTCTAACCCTGCACCAGGTCTAACCAGGTCTAACCCTGCACCGGGTCTAACAAGGTCTAACCAGGTCTAACCCTGCACCAGGTCTAACCAGGTCTAACCCTGCACCAGGTCTAACCAGGTCTAACTCTGGACCAGGTCTAACTCTGGTTCACCCTGGACCAGGTCTAACCAGGTTTAACTCTGGACCAGGTCTAACCAGGTCTAACTCTGGACCAGGTCTAACCAGGTCTAACCCTGCACCAGGTCTAACCAGGTCTAACCAGGTCTAACTCTGGACCAGATGTAACTCTGGTTCACCCTGGACCAGGTTTCCTATATCTGGTCACAGTACACAGTCAGAGTACACTCTGGATCATGCTGCTGCTCCACAGTCTCTGAACTGAACCAGAGAGAGGGAGAGGCGGGGGAGAGAGGGGACGAGATGGGGAAGATGGGAGAGAGAGAGCATGTGAGACAGTGTGAGAGACAGAGAGAGAGAGAGAGACACAGACAGAGAGACAGACAGCGAGAGAGAGAGAGACAGAAGTGAGGGAGAGAACAGGGAAGGGAGGAGAGGGTCAGAGTAGGGAGTGATAGTGCCGTAGCCTTCACACAGTAGAAACAGGAGAGGAGATAAACATGTAGACCTAACCATGTCTGACGGATGGGTGGCTGTGGGAGAGAGAATGGGGCAGAGAGAGGGAGTGAGGAGCAATGCGTGAGAAAGAGGGAGAGGGATAGATAGGGGAGAGAGAAAGAGACAGCAAGAGAGATGGAGATGCAGAGATATAGGGGGAGAGGGTGTAGAGTGAGAGGCAGAGAGAGCGTGAGAGAGAGAGAGAGAGCGTGTGTATGTTTCTGTGTCTTTACTCTCTAGAATACCCTGGGTGAACATACACGCCTACACACACACACAGACACACACACACACACACACACACACACACACACACACATACACACACACACACACACACACAAACACACACACACAGGGAGAGAACGAGCCCTCCTTAGCTGTCATGACTGGAGTGTTTGTCCAAAGCTTCAGCCTCGTCCATCGCCCCCAACACCACCCCACACACGCCTCCTGCTGTGTCCATCACACACACACACCACCCTGTCCTGCTGTGTGTGTGTCCATCAGACACACACCACCCCCACACACACCTCCTGCCGTGTCCATCAGACACACACACCACCCTGTCCTGCTGTGTGTGTGTGTGTCCATCATGCTCAGTGCATAGGCTCTTTATCTTCCTCACCATCACCATCCTCATCAACACTTCCTCCACACACACACACACACACACACACCTTAATAAGAAACCAGGCCTGGCCACAGGAGGTTAGGAGTCTTATCCACAGCATCAACTACTTTAGATTCTAATCTAAAAAGCAAGCTGAAAGCTTGCGAAAAATCAATGTTGCTTAAACTGTTAAAAAGAGCAAGCAGGCAGAACGCCCTGTGACGGACTGTGAAAACACAGTACACCACACACACCACACACACACACACACACACACACACACACACACACAGAGGACACCACATGTACACACACAGATGACAACCCCAGAGTACAACTGAGCACCACCCCACAGGCTCCATCCCAAAGACCACAGCAGAAAACAGAAACTAAATGAATTCCACAAGACCAACCGGAATAGATTTAAATATATTGAAATCGATTGGGATATAATGTCATGCGCTTGTGCTGTGTGAATGAAGCCTTGTTGACAGCCTTGGTCTCAAGGACTTCCTGGGAGAGGGACACCATGACACAACACACATGAATACATCAGCACACCAGATGCACTGGCACAGATACAGCAGGGATCACCCCCTACACACACACACTCTTTCTCTCACCCAAACGCATACTCACACACACACACACACACACACGCTCTCACACCCACCCACACACACACACACACACACACACACACACACACACACACACACACTCTCTCACACATGCATACTCACACATACACACACACACTCTCTCTCTCTCTCTCTCTCTCTCTCTCTCACACACGCATACTCACACACGCACACTCTCTCTCTCTCTCTCTCTCTCTCTGTCTCTCTCACACACACACACACACAGCCTCTGCAATCCCATAATAATTCCACATCCTGTTTGAGAGACAGAACCCCATCCCCACCAGAGCAGAGCAGACTGGTGTGGTGATTGTGGATGAGTCAGTGATTTCACCAGGGCTCTCAGCATCCACTGACTTACCTCATCAAAACCGCTGTCTTCCTTCTTGAAAGCTTGACAGGGAAAGAAGAAAATAGGAAATATCAGGATTACATTCATGTCTTTTGTGAACAGAGAACACATGCTGTACTGAAATGGGGGACAGAAATACAACACACACACACACACACACTTTTCCACATACACACACTCCTTCACACACAAACACACACACACTTTTTGTCAGTAACCTATTCTGCTTCTTTCATTCGATCCGGAAGCTCTGCTGCCCGGCAACAGCCAATCAGCTTGGTCTAAGACTGGAGGCATTGAGGAGCGAGGTCATTCATTGTTCACCCACAATGACCTTTCACCTCTCAGGCCAGACAGGAAGTCATAGCCATGAGAGGCCGTCACTTTCCTCGAACGTGATTACAGGAAGTGACTGTGATTGGCTGAGAAGGTAATTTCCTTGTTTATAAGAAGAAAGGTAAACATCACCATAGAGACAGTGGAATCCTCATCTTCAACTCTGTACTGCATTACATTTTTATTTTGTTTTCGTCATTTAGCACTGAACCTTCCATCCAAAGTGCACTGAGTAAATACAGTGGAAGATCACGGATCAGATGCACATAGTTCAGTATTCTGGGGATCAGAATCATGGAACAATCTGTATTCACGAGTCCTGTCCTCAAAGTAACCACATCTTAGCTGCCATGCAGGGATTTCAAGACGTCCAATGAGGTTCCTGAAAGCCAAGTTTCAAAGTCAGAAACTCTCCGATCACAACATCGAGGGAAGTGAGGAAAGAAATACTATACCTCAAAACCAGAACTATTGGTCTTGAGACAAATCATGTTTTATTTAGCATACCAAGCCTTCCCACAGGACTGGAAGCATGAACTGTTTGGCGAATTGTTACTAGTGGGATGATTTATTGATGTCAGAGTACAATAACAGTCTTCTTGATGAGCAAGTCATGAGCTTTCTGCTTTGCCTTTAAGGACTGAGCTATGAGGACAAGAGAACTAAACTCACAAGCAAGAGTTAGAACTTAGTAACGGAGGGACCCAATTCATAGGAGTTCTGAAGTCATTAGGAGATTGATGCAATCATTTGAAGACAACAAGTCTTTGTATTGTCTATATTTCCTTAATAGAAAAATACTATCAAATGCCATTGTGACTGATAGATAAACAGTGAGAATATTCTCTGGAGGAAAGCGTGTAGGTGTGGCAGTTCACAAACAAAGAAAAAAAGAACTGTCTGCTATTCGTCCAACTTTGAAAACAAAATCTGAATATAACAGAAAAAAACTACTCTTCACACTTCAAAAACGCAAACCACCTTCTAACAACTTCCACGGTGCTTGGTTTATTAGAACACACATGAAAGGAGCCCACGGCCCTCCCTTCCTCGCTACGCCGCGTCTATTTGCATTCCAAGGCTGTGGGATGAAAGTGAATTCTGCGGTGGCGGAGAGAGTGGAGGATGAGGAGGATGAAGAGGAAGGGGTCAGGAATCTGTGCTTTGCTTTCTCTCAACAAAGAAAACGGGGTGGCATTGTCGCTTTCCACGTGGATGAGTCTGTGAATAATTGAGCGGTAAACCTAGATATTATTCATATCATCAAAGAACGTGTACCGTGCCGCGCTCGCATCCCTGCTCACCCCGGCTCAGGTCAACTTTGTTCCACTGCGCAGGATGGAGCGCCCGCGTGCATGGAGGATGTGGAGCGTGGTCGTGATGAGAGTACAGGAGAGGATGTCATGTAGCCTATTATGCTCATAATGCGGAGAACGAGCGCGTATATGATCTGAATCTGGCGATCTATATGATAAGATCCATACACCCATGAACGAATTGATCACCCATTTAGGAGAGCCCAGTAGCCTATTGGTGATATTGTTGCCTCACACAAATCACGAACGATGTGTGAATATTCAAGAGCTTCCAGAAACTTTGACGATGCGGTTTCGGGGAGGACAACGTCCAAAACGCCAATCTCAAAACTATGACGCGATGCTCTCTGTTAAACAGTCCGTGAAAGGCCGACAGTGAGTGATCAATCGATGGCTCAATGGTGCGCCACGTTGATGCAGGATCAGCAGGAGACCAATAGAGACGAGGACATTCCCCGCAGCAGGAAAAGTCGATGCCGACCCGTTTTTTATTTATTTATTTAATCGACCCGGGTTGGTAAATTTCTCAGCATTTTTCAACGTTGAGTAAAGCTTGTTCATTTGGATGGCTGGGTCAAAACCTTGCATTGGCCAAATGTGGGAACAAACGTAGTAGGCTATGCAGTCAAAACTGAATCAACACATTGAGTTGTGTGTGCTTCAGAGGCAAAGAGAGATGGAGAAGGAGAGAGCAGAGGGGGAAATTGCTACCTGATTTTACGCGCAAAGACCGTCTCGAACGCTATAGGTAGCATTTACGGACGATATAAATATGGTCTGCATATCCTCACTGCAATCGAAAGGATAAGCATCATGTGTCCTTTTCACGTGCATAGTCTACAATTTTAGAATGCTAGAGGTTATCCAGACTAAAATACTATGTTCAAAGTGAGAAGCATACACAATTTAACAAACTCTAAGGCAACATAACATAACAGGCAATTATTGAAATTAAGCGTATTAGCTGACTTTGCGTTAACTGACAAAGGGCACGTTCAGTGGTCTATATTTAATGTCCACCAGTGACATACCCAAAGTCCTTCCTAAAAGGATACGATAGTGGGGCTCACAATGGGTTAAGATGACCCGTTAGTCTAACATTAACAGAACTTACCTATACGGCTAAAACTCTCTGACAAAGTTCTTCTCAACTTCTTCATTTTGCCGATCTTCTCGATAGGCTGCGAAGCGGGCATCAGGTCACACATGTTGCCAAATGTGATGCACCGTAGATATTGAGGAAAGTCGAGAGGCACGGCTTCAAACTACAGTTTCCCCGCTGTCCTGCACTGTGCAACACAGGAAACGTATTCTGCTGCCGATGTTTTAGTTTTCTGTTACCACTCTGTCACTGTCTCCCTGGTCTTCTCAAAATCCAACTACATTTCGGTAGTAGTAGTCCACAATGGAGCGAATTTGGAAGAAATCATCTAAATAATTGATTGTCGCGTTGAGCTTCAATGTAGGCTTGTTTTAGAAACAGACAGATTAGTGCGGGTTTGGCGTTCCTTCTCTCCTCTAAGATCACTCCCTCCGTGGTCTCTGTTCCGTGGATGTCATTTTTGGGATTCTCTGCTCTCCAGTTTGCGAGAGGATGGAAAAAAAAGAAAACGATTCTACAGCGAACCCCGCCCATAACGTGTCAGGATTGGTTCACAGAAAAGCTAAGTTTTTCCGATTGGTCGCAGATACTGTCCGTCATCCAAGGGATAGTGTTGGGACCCGTGTAGAAAAAGAACTTGAAGCGCATACAGGGTTCATTGCCTGGTTCGCGATCCCACTCCTCATGTTTAGTATTTGTAATCTGAGGTCCATGTCTAGCACCGTATTGGTACTGTACAATGTCTTTGTTCATGAAAACAAAGATTGAAGAAGATTAGGCCTAATGACCAGTATCATTCTACAGTACTCAAACGATAGCCTATGCCGAATGAGCGTTAATCGCTCACGTTTAACGCCGACCAAGTTGACCATGGCATTAAAGGCTACTTAATTAAATCGACTGCAGTAGCCTATAGTTTTCTGATGTCTACCTGCGGAAACTCAGCGCAGCTGTTGATAATTTACAAATGGAGTAGGCTATTTTGGATTGTAGCTGCCTTAGTGTCACGGAAAGTCATGTAGCTGGACACCAGTGTCCTCATGCACATTTATATTTAAGACAATTCAGAATTAGAGTCAATAAACTTGATATTAAAATGGCAAGGAATGTGTTTGTCTACGTGTATTATATTTGTTTTCGTTATAATCATCTCTTATCTGCAGGCACATTTCTCCTTGACGTCATGTAGACGTGAGTTGATTAACTGTCGTGATTTTGAAGGACTTAAGCCAAGTTTCTTAAGAAAACATCTGTGGAATGAGGAGGCGGTTGAAAAGGCTTGTTAGTATAGTCTACTTTCCTACCGGGAAATGTCCAGTTGGCTATGCACATTATTGGTTGATCTTGCAGATTCAGGCATACTTTGTTACTGAAGCTCAAACCTCATAGCCTACATTAACTCGACTAGAATGATATATCCCCATACCCGGCGACCTCACGCACTTTTCTCACTTGACTAATTGCTTGAGGTTGCGTTCTCTCACGTTTAAAAACGGAAGAAAATGTGTTAATACATTCTGAAGGTGTCTGTGTTCCTTTGTCTCTGCTTAATCTTTTTTTATCCGACCCAAACATCACAATTTCAAACAACTATGAAAGCATTTTGCAACCTTTCTAACCCGTAGTCTCGTTTTCATGTCTCTCGGTGTCTGTGCCAGAATGCTTTATCTCCACAGTGTAAGATAATGTAACCCCAGACTTTCAATCCTTCATTTAGTTAATTATTTCTACCTCATAAGTCCCATTTATATGAATTTTACATTTACGATCTAGCCTAAATTTCCATTAAACTGCAGTCCAGGTTTCACAAAACGAACCGGCAATATGAAAGCCTCATGTGGAGGCTGTTAGGACCAGGGAGAAGTTGATGAGTCACACCAAGGCCTACGGGCTCATTACACTAGGGCCTACGGGAGACAGTGTAGGGTACTCTCAGCAGTTAGGAGACAGTGTAGGGTACTCTCAGCAGTCAAGACTCAGGAGACAGTGTAGGGTACTCTCAGCAGTCAGGAGACAGTGTAGGGTACTCTCAGCAGTCAGGAGACAGTGTAGGATACTCTCAGCAGTCAGGAGACAGTGTAGGATACTCTCAGAAGTAATCTTCATCTTGTGATTCCTCCATCAACCAGAGGGGTCTGAGAACCGGATGAGACAGTGCTGCCACACACACACACACACACACACACTGTACAGAACACATGTGCTCGTCATGTAAGCCTTTCTGCTCACTGGAAGTGGACACTGACTGTCTGCCCAGCAGTCAGGATCAAAACACAACATACTCCATCTATCTGCCAGGAGGAAAAAGGATTTGAACTTAAAAGACAAACATTTTATTAGGAAAGTTGTCAGAAGCACAGAGAATAGTGAACATCCCAAACCTGTTCTACATGAGGTGTCGTATATAAAGGTGCAAAAAAGCAATACAGTTGATAGCAGCTCGAAATCAGACTTAAACTATAGGAAGTAATGTGCACTAAATGTTTTTTTAAAAAGAGCTTCACTCAGGGGAGTCATAAATCTAACAAGAAATACTTTTGTGAATCAAATACACTCGTGGGTTTCTCACAAAACATTCCTTCCACACGTTTCATTTTTTTTGTTAATTACATTTTGTCGCTAACAGACTAAAATATTCTGCATATAATCATTCAAGGCAAAGATGCAGCTCCCAGTCTGATTTCTCAGGAGCATGTGTTCTGTTGAGTGCGTCACAACCTCTCTGTTCACTCCACTCAGAAGGAGGTGTAGAGGAGAGAGGGAGAGGGGGAGGGAGAGAGCAGGGAGGAAGAGAGAGAGATGGAGGGGAGAGAGGGAGAGGGAGGGAGAAAGAGGGAGAGAGGGAGAGCAGGGAGGAAGAGAGAGAGAGGGAGGGAGGGGAGAGAGGTAGGGAGAGACTACAGGAAGTGAGAGGGAGGAGAAGGAAAGCAGGCAAGGTAGGGAGGAGAGGAAGGTGGGAGAAAAGGAGGGAGGGGAGGAGGGCCTCTCCAACAGGCCTCTTCTTCACTCATTCTCAAACTTGCTGTATGGGTGGTCAGTGTCTGGGATAAGACCTGCAGAGAGAGACAGAGAGAGGGAGGGAAGGAGAGCGTGAGAGAGAAAGAGGAGAAATTGTTACAAATGACAGATTTGATTGAGGCGAACACTTAGAACACTTAATAGAACACTTAATAGAACACAATACGATTGGCGGCCCCTGTAACAAAAGCACATTAGTGGTGATCCGAGTCCTCCAGGAGAGGTGGGTGAGAAGGCCTGAGGTGGGGGGGGTTGGACCTGGGCAGAGTGTGGTCAGGTCTGGGAGAGAGAGAGAGCTCAACCACTGCTGTCCTTGTCGGATGTGAGGAGGGATGGAAACGCAGCCCCATCCATCACTCTGTCATGTTGTCCATACAGCCAACCACACGACCTGACACCTTACTACCACCAGGGGACACACACACACCTCCTACACGCACACACACACACATCCTACACACACGCACACACACACCTACCACCCATCGTCTAGCTAGCTTCTCCATCACCCTTGAACCTACCCTCTCTCCTTTCTCCTTCTCCTCCCGCCATTACTCCTCTCTCTGTCCCTCTCTCATCCTCCTCCTTCATATTCTACCACTAAAGGGTACTATAGTATACCGTGGCCCTGCTTCCACACTGTATGGAAGGCATGTTGTGCTGACTGCTAGCGTTCATGTTTATGTTGATGAGGTGTCCAGGAAGTGACACGTCAGGAAGTGACACGAGGCCAAAGGTCATGGACGCGAGGAGCGATTCAGCTATTGAATAATACATCCATGTGACCTCAACATAGAGAGACACAGGAGAGAGACATGAGAGAGAGACACAGGAGAGAGACGAGAGAGAGACACAGGAGAGAGAGACACAGGAGAGAGACAGAGAGACACACAGGAGATACACACAGGAGAGAGAGAGACACACAGGAGAGAGAGACACAGGAGATAGAGACACAGGAGAGACACACAGGAAACAGAGACACACAGGAGAGAGAGACACAAGAGAGAGACCCAAGAGAGATGCACAGGAGAGAGACACAGGAGAGAGAGACACAGGACAGGAGAGACACAGGAGTAGAGACACATGAGAGAGACACACAGGAGAGACAGACACAGGAGATAGAGACACGGGAGATAGAGACACAGGAGATAGAGTACACAGGAGAGAGAGACAGAAAGAGACGTACCATATTTTTTACGGATCTCATCATGCTTGGTCTTCCTCTCCGCCTTCCTGCAGGGACAGAACGGCAACACAAACACATGAGAGCAACTGTCATGTTCCAGTCCAGTCATCTGCATACAATAACTGTTGTAGTCCCCCATCGAAGCCCCAACATGGATTATGAGTAATGAGTAATGACACACTCAGATATGAGCTCTTCTCTCTGAACCCCAACTCTCTCATGGTGAAGAAGCTGTGTGTGTGTGTGTGTGTGTGTGTGTGTCTAGCAGTAGCGGAGCAGCGTTGGGCGACAGGGAGACGGGTCGTTATTTAACGCCGTCCGTGACGTTGTTGTTGTTTACCACGTCAACTCTGACAGTGGCTCGTAAACAACAACAACAGGTGCGTCGGCAGCCATGCTTCAGCTGGAGGTGAAATATGAGCGCGGCGCCGGGAGATAGTCGCCAAGACATCACTCTCTCTCTCCATCAGACAGTCCCCAGGACATCACTCTCTCTCCATCAGGAACACAAAGAGGGGGCGGGGGGGGGTCACAGACACACACACACACACACACACACAGTCCCTGGGGGAGAAGCGGGGGGGTCACACCTCACACAACGAGTCCCTGGGGAGAGGACTCGCCACCTCCTGGAACGTAAATCTACCCCTCCCACACACACACACACACACACACACACACACACACCCTCCCACACACACAAAGAGGTGGGTGTAAATTCAGTCTGCCTCCATTGCCAGGTAGTGATCTGTGAGCAATCAGCTAAGGAGAAAGGGGGGTGAGTACAGTCACCATCTGTCCAGCCACCCCCCCCTACCAGGCTGACTGCTACATAACTGCACACACGCAACAAGTGTGTGGTATTGAGGTGTTCTATAGCTAGCTACTGCTAGCTTGGGCAAGAGAAGAACTGCATTGGGCTACTAGTTAGCATTAGGCTAACTGCTGGACTGTAGCACAGGAAGTGAACTTGTGCTTGCTAGCGCTAGGCTAACTGCTGGACTGCTGTGCAAGCTAGCGCTAGACTAACTGCTGGACTGCTGTGCTAGCTAGCGCAAGGCTAACTGGGTGCTATGTGATGGAGGCCAGCTCCCCAGAGTCCCTGGTCATCTCCAGCTGGCTCCGGGATGACGTGGAGGAGATTAGCGAGCTGGCTCTCCTGGGAGCTGCAGACGGGACTGAACGCTGAGGACAGAACAGGGGTCCTGGGTCTATATGGGTCACCGCACTGACAGGCCTGCTTCTCTCAAACACAGGAGCTGGGAAGAGTTCTCCCAGGGCAGGGGAGAGGGCTGGAGGAGGGTTGGTGATCTCAGTGTTTCTCTCTCTCTCACACACACACACAAGACCATCCTCCTCTGCGAGTGAGAAGCCACAGTTACTGACTATCTTTCTGCACGACTGCTCACATTAAACAACAACCCAGCCCGCCATCTCTGGAGGACAGGCCCTCGGGAGGGGGGAGGGGGGGGACAGGCTCTCGGAGGGAGGGAGGGAGGGAGCAGGAGGAAAACAGGCCTTTGGTGGACCACAGAGGACTGAGGGGAGACATACACAGGGAGGAGGAGGGAGATATTCAAGAAGAGGGTGAGAGAGAGATACAGGGTGAGAGAGGGGAGAGAGAGAGAGATACAAGTCAGAGAGAGCGAGAGATACAAGGTCAGAGAGAGCGAGAGATACAGGGTGAGAGAGTTATAGGGTGAGAAAGAGATACAGAGGTGAGAGAGATACAAGGTGAGAGAGGGGAGAGAGAGAGAGAGATACAAGGTGAGAGAGTTATAGGGTGAGAAAGAGATACAGGGTGAGAGAGATACAAGGTGATAGAGTAGAGAGATGAGGTGGGTTAGAGAGAGATGATGGAGGCTGGGTTAGAGGCAGAGATGATGGAGGCTGGGTTAGAGGCAGAAAATATAGAGGCAAGGTTAGAGGCAGACATGGCCTCGTCTTGGACAGGGTCTAGCTCCACAGGATGTGGCATCCACCACATATCCTGCTGGTGACATCATCCATACAGAGCAGCTGTTCAGCCTCACACACTGGGGCTGGTGTATTTACCCCTACACCACACACTGGGGCTGGTGTGTATATTAACACACACGCGGGGCTGTGTTATTACACACACACACACACACTGGGTATGGTGTGTATATTAACACACACACACACACTGGGGCTGGTGTGTATATTAACACACACACACACACACGCTGGGGCTGGTGTGTATATTAACACACAATCACAGTGAGACAAAGACCCATACAGAGATATACAGACAAGCACACACACACAGAGCTAAGCAAAACACCTCCTATGGGAGATGGTCCTGAGTGCCACCCCCCCACCGTGGCTACGCATGGTCCTAGAGCCCCCCAGCTGAGTCTGCATGACCACAACCAGAAGAGAGGTCAACTCACCGTTCATCTGTGCGCTGTCTGACCTCTTCTCTCCTCCTGACGAACCTCTCCTCATCTCTGTCAGGCCTGGACACACACACACACACAGGCACAAACACACACACACACAACACACACACACACACACACACAGGCACATGAGTCCCCCCAGCTAAGCCTTCACCCAAAACAACATCCTAGTTAACGAAGTTGAGCCGCTGGTAATGATGTGCTTCTTCTTCGACGTCAGGTTCCTCCAGGGGACCCGACGTGTCAGCTCTGTTCGCTGGGTTCCGGAACAGTCTATCACACGTTCCGGAACAGCCTATCACACGTTCCGGAGATATGCAGAGCCAGACAGTAACAGTTCTGCTGGAACGGGATCCAAGCTGAGAATCAAGTCTGGGGACAAACTGAACTCCTTCTCCTTTCACAGCTGCTCTAGGTACAGCATGTCTGTGCCTCCTCCACATATATTTGGGAGGATTTGTGCGAGTACAAATAATCGTTACGGTGCAACCCGTTTTAAATTATTTACAAAACACTCGCTAATTAGCCTACTGCACAGTATGTTCCTGCTGTGAGCTGATACGGTCTGGGTTCTATCCAGCGTTCCATAACCAGTTAAACTTCATCTTTACATTCTTAACGTTAATGCAGATTATAGATCAAATGACCCGTCACTCATCACTCTTGTCACTTCGCTCCGTTGTCACATGACAGGAAGCAGACACACTCAGAAGTTTACGAGCTGAAAAAGACGACACGCATGTTTTCGTTGGGTGCTCCTAATATATTTGCTGGTGCTCCTAACTTTGGAAAGTCTGGAACACCAGTACCACCAATTTAAAAAGTGAATTTCAAGCCCTGCATGTGACCATGTGATCTAGAGTATATCTGGTGTGGTGTGTGTATAAATCTATCCAGAGTGTGTGTATAAATCTCTCTAGAGAGTGTGTGTGTGTGTGTGTGTGTATTTGTCCGGTGTGTGCGCGCGTGTCCGTCATGTCTCGTTAGGACAGATGATTGACATGCACAGAGCGGGTGCTCTGGAACTTCCTGCCGATACCAGCCAATCCGTGCCAGGCCAGCAGACTGCAGACTGACTGGCGTGACATTTCTTCAACTTCAGCTTAACACACACACACACACACACACACACAGAGAACATCTGTCCAAGCACGGCTCCATTTCTGCTTGTGCTTTAGCAAGTTCTTCAATGATACTGCTCGTGTGATATGTAACGGCTGTAAGATGTGTGAGGTGTAAAAGGAGGGCCCAGACTGGTCAGTCAGAGTGTGTAAGATTTGTGAGGTGTAAAAGGAGGGCCCAGACTGGTCAGTCAGAGTGTGTAAGATTTGTGAGGTGTAAAAGGAGGGCCCAGACTGGTCAGTCAGAGTGTGTAAGATGTGTGAGGTGTAAGAGGAGGGCCCAGACTGGTCAGTCAGAGTGTGTAAGATGTGTGAGGTGTAAAAGGAGGGCCCTAGACTGGTCAGTCAGAGTGTGTAAGATGTGTGAGGTGTAAAAGGAGGGCCCAGACTGGTCAGTCAGAGTGTGTAAGATGTGTGAGGTGTAAAAGGAGGGCCCAGACTGGTCAGTCAGAGTGTGTAAGATGTGTGAGGTGTAAAAGGAGGGCCCAGACTGGTCAGTCAGAGTGTGTAAGATGTGTGAGGTGTAAAAGGAGGGCCCAGACTGGTCAGTCAGAGTGTGTAAGATGTGTGAGGTGTAAAAGGAGGGCCCAGACTGGTCAGTCAGAGTGTGTAAGATGTGTGAGGTGTAAAAGGAGGGCCCAGACTGGTCAGTCAGAGTGTGTAAGATGTGTGAGGTGTAAAAGGAGGCCCCAGACTGGTCAGTCAGAGTGTGTAAGATGTGTGAGGTGTAAAAGGAGGGCCCAGACTGGTCAGTCAGAGTGTGTAAGATGTGTGAGGTGTAAAAGGAGGGCCCAGACTGGTCAGTCAGAGTGGACATAGGAGAGGCTGGCATTGGAGAGATGCACAACCAACTGTTGAGGACGTTGTGAATCTACGAATGGTGAAGCGTTTGGGTTAGTCAACATCATGTCACAATGCTAACATCCTTCCCAGACACACACACACACACACACACTAGCAGTAATGGCTGTGTTTGTGCGTTGTTGTTGTTGTTGTGTAAACAGAGGACTTCCTGTGTTACCCTGCTTGGCTCCTCCTCCTCTTGCAGCAGCAGCAGCAGCAGCAGCACACGGTGATGCTGACCAGCAGGGTCCCGCCCACCACCGCCATGGCGATGATCAGGGCCTCGAAGTTCACTGGACGAGAAGAGAGGGAGAGACCAGGTCAGGTGACCGTTTGTTTACGGGCAGAGTCATGGTTTGTTTACAGAAGACTCCAGAGTCCGTTTACCACCTCATGATGGGATTCTAACGCGTTTCTAAAAGGAGGCGAGGATCTCGTCTTGTGTTTCGACGCCGAAAGGGAAAGTGCTCATGCCGATTTCGGCAAAATAGCTTTCCGTTCTGTTTTTCTTTAGGCAATGCTTCCCCCTGCTGGTGAACCAGTGTAACTGCAGCTGGTGTCATCAGGGGACGGGCCAGATGGCTGAATCTCTCGTGTTTCACCTCTCGTCATCGTGACATCATCTCAGGACGGGGGTGTGTGGGGGGGGGTCAACGAGCCCAGACAGAACACCCAAGCCACTGAATCAACCCTCGACCAATCAGAATACCACGTGACAAGATGCAGGTCTAAGGTACATCTACCTGTGTGCAGTTTCATCCAGGAGGACGCAGACGCACACACACACACACACACACACACACAACAGGGTACTGTCTTAACACTAGCTTTTTATTGCCTATTCAAGACGATTCTAAATATCATGTACCTGTATCTCTGTGTGTGTGTGTGTGTTGTGTGTGTTGTGTGTGTGTGTGTGTTTGTGTGTGTGTGTGTAACCGCTCTTTCATTTACCGTTAACGTCGGACTCCACCTTTCCACCTGAGACCTCTACATGTATGTGCATGTTGTGTGTAAGCATGTCTGCATGTCTTGAGTCTTGGTCCATGTATGTATGTAAGCATATCCTGTATGCAAGCAGGTCATGTATGTAAGCAGGTCATGTATGTAAGCAGGTCATGTATGTAAGCATGTCTGTATGTCTGCAGATCCTGTATGTCTGCAGGTCATGTATGTAGCAGGTCATGTATGTCTGCATGTCCTGTATGTCTGCAGGTCTGTATGTCTGCAGGTCATGTATGTAAGCATGTCTGTATGTCTGCAGGTCCTGTATGTCTGCAGGCCCTGTATGTCTGCAGGTCCTGTATGTCTGCAGGTCCCTGTATGTCTGCATGTCCTGTATGTCTGCAGATCCTGTATGTAAGCAGGTCCTGTATGTCTGCATGTCTGTATGTCTGCAGTCCTGTATGTAAGCAGGTCATGTATGTAAGCATGTCTGTATGTCTGCAGGTCCTGTATGTCTGCATGTCTGTATGTCTGCAGGTCCTGTGTCTGTATGTCTGCAGGTCCTGTATGTCTGCATGTCTTTATGTCTGCAGGTCCTGTATGTCTGCAGGTCCTGTATGTAAGCAGGTCATGTATGTAAGCAGGTCCTGTATGTCTGTATGTCTGCAGGTCCTGTATGTCTGCAGGTCTGTATGTCTGCAGGTCTGTATGTCTGCAGGTCCTGTGTCTGCAGGTCTGTATGTCTGCAGGTCCTACTCACCCCAGCACACCCCCCATCGAGCCTGAGAGAGCTGGCACACCGAGGAGGGGGGCAGAATGTAGCTCACAGGGTAGTCAGTACACGTGCTGTTCGTCTGACACCACAGGCACTGCAGAGAGGGATGGAGAGAGAGGGAGAGAGAGAGGGGGAGGGAGAGAGGGGGAGAGAGAGGAGAGAGGAGGGAGGGGATGAGAGTAGAGAGGAGGGGCGAGTAGTGGGAGGGGAGGGAGAGAGAGGTGGCAGATGGGCGGGTACGAGGGAGGGAGCTGTATGTCTCGCGTTTGTCGTGGTCGTGTGATCGAGTTTTAGCTGTATTTTTTGAGCTATGGTGCTGTTTCTGAGAGACGTGCTAGACTAGGTGTGAGAGATAAGAGAGACACTCAGGCCATTTGCACACGACTGCTCCAAGACAGTTTCAATGTATTCTTGGTCTGATAGGGTTTCACGTCATTTCAAGTGGACCAGACTGCCATTGTTCTGTAAAAAAAAGCAATGGGATTGGATATCTTTCGCAATATTAGGTAGAATATTCTGCTCCCTTTGAATGGGAAACAGTCCGACACTGACCACAACTTAGCTTTGCATCCTCTGGTTCACTTCACCTGCCCTACTTATCAGATGAAGACTGACCAGTGACCAATTAGCTAGCAACAAGAGGTATAATGACAGGGTAACCAACTGACATCAAGAGAACAGATGCGAAAACATCAAGGTTAGCTTGGCTACTCATATCGAAACAGCTGACTGCAACGGAAGGTATAAATATGGCGGTGGGGCCTGTTTGAGCTTGCCTTACCTTGGCGTTCCTAACACACGAGTCACAATCGCTTTTCGTTATGCAGGCTGAAAGAAACGTGGAGAGATAGACAGGGTATGAGTTTAAATTGGCAATACATTTTACTATATTTATACAGTGCATCTGCACATTGGATCTTCATCTTTAAATTATTGACTTATTGTGCCTACGCCACAGAAGCACCAGCTTGTAAAAATAAATAACAACCAAAGTAAGATACTCAATCAGCACAGATAATACTAAACAGGAAACCTATGAGAACTGACCATAAAATGGAACGGATACAACTTTCTAGTGTAATCTAAATCATAAAATAGTGTCTTACGACTCGGTGAAGACGTCGTTTTGCATTCCGCCGGACTTAAAAGAAAACCGACAACCAGCACCACACTAAACACCCAGAAGCCGACTCTACGTCTTTCAATCGAATTCATTTCCCCAAGTTATGTCGGTAAACCTTGTATAGTAGCTTGCTGTTGGTTATAGGCTATTTTATCTAACAGCGATGTCAACAAACTCAGTCGTGTCTACTTCCTGGATCTCCTGTCACCTTTTCTGGAGAAACGAAAGCGTCGGAAAGTCATTAAATAGCCCATAGCGCCACCTACCGCATGCATGCGGGACTGAAGCTTCCTTTACGCAGCTTGCCTGTAGAGGGAGACATCGAAAAAGAAAGCGCAAAAAACACAGAATCTTTGTGAATTTTGCTGTACGCAATTCATGGAAGTTATCCTTCCAAGATGCGTCATCACTAAAACTCATGATTAGACACAGTGGTGTAGGCCTATCTCAAGGTTGCTTTTCCAGCTTGGTGTTAATGGCTATCTTTAGAACGCACCTGAAGCTTTGTGTGTTCCCGAAGTCTTCAGAACCAACATCTGCCTTATTATCCACTCCCGCCGAACTACGACTATAACAAAAGAAAACATCGATTTATGACAACCCAACCTTGCTTTTGATAATTTCCATAATTGTAGAGCAAATTGCTGTATTTAGACGCAAATTACCAGGTAGGTGTGCGGCTCCCATGAATAGGCCCAGCTTGTCTCTTCTTGCCAACCTCCCCAGCCAAAGTGTAAAACGGTAATTGTAGGTCGACAAACACGCTTTGTGCTCACCGTATGTGTTTCATTCACAGAAGGAAGTTTCTGACATGATTGTGTGTTTTTGTAAATTCATACATCAGCTTAGTTTTTCCAGCTGCATGAAGGACTGGGAGGATTAAGTCGATGCTAGTAACAGAACAGATCTCACCCATGCAGCGGAAACTTGATATGTCCATCTCCTCCCTTTCTCTTTCTGTTTCTCGCTCTCTTCATCATCCTTCTTGCTCTCGGTATATATCTTCCCGTCTCTCGCTGTTTCCCTGTATTTCTGTCAGTCTAGCTTACTGTCTCTTTCCATATTTGTCTCTTTATTCCTCCCTCTCTCTCTTTCTCGACTCTGTCTCTCTTTCTATCTGTTTCACTCTGTTCCCTTCTTTCTAGCAATGTCTATCTCTGCCCTCTCATTTTATTTA
>CAEFZP010002870.1:0-34639 GCA_903064625.1 Mallotus villosus
CCCTCCCTCTCTCTCTAAACTGTTCTGCTCTATATATAACAGCTCTCTTTTTGTGGTTTTCTTTCCATCTATCTGTCTGCTTCTCAACTCGTATCTATCTCTGTCTGTATATCATCTAAGACGGGGGAGGGGAGAAAGAAAGCAAAATAGAACAAAAAAAAAAAAGAAATAAAGAGAAAAGAAAGAGAAAGAAAGAAAGAAAGAAAAAACGAAAGACCTAAAGAAAAAGACAAAGAAAGAAAGAAAAGAAAGAAAAGAACAGAAACACAATCCTCCCCTCCCTCCTCCCTACCATCCCTACCATCCTCCCTCCCTCCCTACATCCACTCCCCCCCCTCTCCAACTACCCTCTCTTCCTCCACTCTTCCTCCATCCATCCTGCGTGCCAAGAGGTGTTCTTCTTACAGTGGTTGTTTTGACAAGGTTCACTTATGGCTCACTTCTTCAAGACTCTCTCTCTCTCTGGGATGGTCTTTCATTTTGTTGATGTGCAGGGATATCGGATTGAAACCACAGCCTGGTGTGTGTGTGTGTGTGTGTGTGTGGTGGGTGGGGGGGGGGATTGTGCGTGTGCTGCTTTGTGAGGTTTGTGTTTGTGTGCCTGGCTGCACGTGTATGCGTTTGTGCATACATCGTGTGTGTGTGTGTGTGTGTGCGTGTGTGTGTGTGTGCATACCTTCATGTGTGTGTTTACCCTGCACCCAGCTGAATATTCACACCCACGCGTTGATATTTACCCAGAAGCCCCATGTAACCCCCTGTCTGCCAGCTGTCTGTCACCTGTATAAACACACACATGAACACGCACACACAAACCCACACTGACACACCACACGCCGACACACACATTCACATATGAACACACGCACTGACACAAACCCGCTTCAACATACACATGTTTACACACACACACACACACACACACACTGAGGTAGAGCTGCAGGAATCATATGCCTTAGTTCCCAGTTCCCTGAATCATCCCTGTGATGATTGTTATTCTCTATCTGTGAGTGTGTGAGTGTGTGTGGGTGGATGGGTGTGTGTGTGTGTGTATAGATTTGGGAGATTCAACAGGCCTTTGCTGGAGACAGTTAATCTGTACTTTGTGTGTCTTTCTGTCTATCTCCACACACACACTTGTACCCCTGTTTCGTTACCCTTCGACTCACCTTGACATCAGTGGATCTATCCCTCCCCCCCATTTCTCCCTCCCCCTCCCCTCCCGCTCTCTCTCTCTGTATCTCTCTCTCTCGCTCCATCCCTCCCCTTCCCTCCCTCCCTTCCCCTCCCTCCATCTCTCCCCCCATCTCTCTGTCTCTCTCTTCATCCCAGTGATAGTGATCTGTCAGCTTTCTGCCTCCTGGTCTTCTCCCCAGCCTGTCTCCCCATCTCTCTGGCAGACAGGCAAACACACACATCAACACTCCAACACAGCGACACACACACACACACATCAACACTCTAACACAGCGACACACACACACACACATCAACACTCTAACACATCAACACTCTAACATAGGGACACACACAAACACACACATTTTAACACAAATGTCTCTAATCTGCTCTATCACTTGGATTGTCTGATCTGGTCCTTGGTCTTGCAAACACACATTGTGCCAAGGCAGGAGTGTGTGTATGCGTGAGAGAGTGTGTGTCTGTGTGTTGTGTGTTGTGTTGTGTGTGTGTGTATGTGTCTGTGGGGGGGTGAGAGGCTGTTTGTGTGTGTGTTTATAACTATCTTAAGGTTTAAAGGGGTGATTGACTGTTTTTTTTTGTATTTTACACTGTTCCTTAAGGTCTCCGAATAGGGTATGTAACATTGTTTTGGCTGAAAATGGCCCGGTACTGTTCTATGCCCTCTTTTACGTCCAGCATTTTTTTCCCGGGAAAAAACGCTAGCCTTTTCCCTTATATCATTGTTATTTAGATGAGCTGTGCGCTGATTGGTTGGTTTACAACGAGCGAAGCTGCGGAGCAAAGACGGCCAACAGCACTCACTGAAACAAGAAGGTGGCGACTTGAAATAAAAACGTACAGATAAATCTATTGTGTCTACACAACACTGTTTTCCACAGATTGACTGTTTCCACGTCTGTTCTCGAAGCAAACAGAATCGCCTTAGGTGGGTAACGTTAGCACTACAGCTTAGCAAACAAACTATCGTGATTCAACACAGCTTCAGTTAGCTCTAGCTATCTTACTGAAAAATAGATCTGGACAAACATGCATCTGAATTGTAGATTTACATAACAACACGGGTTATTTATTTGAATGAAACATAGTCAGGAACATGAAATAACGTAAATCCAATTGCCAATAAACTAGGCTAAATCATAACACATTCATGCTCTTGTGTTAGCAAGCTAAACTGGTTTACATGCCTACAGTATAGGTGTTTTCGCTATCTAGCTGTTCTTACATTCCTTGCAAATCACCGATGAAAAACAGATGAGCTTGAGTCTAGTTAACATTGACTAGACGGTTATGGCTGATGTTTGTTTATACCGTAGCATAGAAGATCTCTGTGCAGTTGCGCGAAACATTTCACCAAGGACGGTTTTAAAAACCTGGAAATATGTAAAGCAGGATTTGCTATGAAGCTGTTGCTGAAAAGAGGTGCGTTCCGACCTTAGTTATGTTCATCAGAACCGCAAGCTGTAGTATGATTTTGTCAGTAACAGTTATTAGCAATGCTAACGTATCCTGTATCTAGCACAGCCTTTCTCCAGTTATTTCGAATAGATAATCTAGACAGGCGTCAGCAAAAGGCTAGACTGCTTTCGTTTTCTGGCTATTTTTTTGGAAGCTTCCCTTCTAATGCCGACTACAGCTAGTCTAGCTAGTCACTTGCTAAGTAAGGTATGTTGATGTGTTTAGAAACGTAGCGTCGCTACCTCGGACTGGGCAAGAACACCAGTGAGTGGGCTGGTCTTGATGTACATTTTGGGGCGTGACAAAGACACAGACCAGAGCCAATTGAATGCGCGATACCCTACTGACGTCAGTCGGGTGGATTTTTCCAAAAACTACCGTTTTACAGCTAGATTCTTTCTTTTTGAGATTTGCATGGGAAATAAGTGTCAATGGACTTTGAGGTT
Source organism: Mallotus villosus (assembly GCA_903064625.1). NCBI lineage: Eukaryota > Metazoa > Chordata > Actinopteri > Osmeriformes > Salangidae > Mallotus > Mallotus villosus. Next base: position 3,105 of record CAEFZP010002870.1, read on the forward strand.
CACTGTATGTTCATTTTACCCACCGAACTGTCGTTATTCAACTATGACAAGGTAAAAACGGTTTTGCAGTCAGTGACCCCTTTAAGGGTCATGTGTTGGGCTTGGCTAAGACTGGAAGTCTGTTTACCTTAACCAGGTCACACACAGCTTTGTGTGTGTGTGTGTGTGTCCACTAGAAACGATGAGTAAGAACCATATGTCTGTGGGAAGAGTTTCACAAACACACGAATATGCACGAGCACCTGAGGTGTGTGTAGAGCCTGTTGACAGCTCAGTGTTCTGAAGACTGAACAGTGCAACACCCTTCCTGTGGTTCCACATTCTTGCCCTTCCTGATATAGGGTTACACTAATGCGCACACACACACCCACACACACCCACACACACACACACACACACACAATTGTACAGAAACAGACACCCAAACACACCCACATAAACACATATACAGACAGACACACACACCTTAATATCAATATTGAGTCTGAAAAGTGGAATGTAAGGAGGGCCGCCAGGTCACACACACACACACCTCCCATCAGGCAGAGGTCAGAGGTGAGAGGACGGGGCTGGCTACTTCCTGTGATAAACAGGACATGACTTGCTACCCATGTTGTGATGGTGTGTAAAGACTTAAGGAGGTCACATACATGTCAGAGAGACGCCAGCCAGACTTCCAGATAACGTCCGGCTGTTCCCTCCTGTCTACGGATTTAAACTAGCCCCCTCTTCTATAGATGAAAACTAGGACTAGCCCCTCTTCTATAGATGTGTACTAGGAGTAGCCTACCCCTCCACAACTGTGTACTAAGATAACTTCCTGTCCCAGACTCGAACCCACGCCTGGCACACAACCCAACAGACTCCCCGCCCCTATCTCTCTCCACCTGGTAGATCAGCCAATCACAAGCAGGCAGCTGAGCGTGCCAGACCGAGATTTGGATAAAGGTATGTTTGTTTTGATGAAAAGCAAGTGAGCATGTGTATTTCTGTGTGTGTGTGTGTGTGTCAGCCCCGGTCTTATCTAAGGATGAGGTCTGGGGTGAGTGTGGGGGTTCTCTGAGGGGTGTGTGTGTGTGTCTGTGTGTGTGTTGTTGGGTCTGGGGATATGTGAGGGGGGGTTACATGTAGGATCTGGGGAGGATGTGGGAGATCTCTCCCGTGGTTTAAGCTGCTCTAGTCGGATCAGGAGGAGGACTGACCCCTGGAGAGCCGAGGTTCAATTACCCTCTAAAACCCTGCTGTAGATGGAGCCCTCCTCTCTCTCTCTGTCTCTCTCTCTGTCTCTCTCTCTCTGTCTCTCTCTCTGTCTCTCTCTCTGTCTCTCTCTCTCTCTGTCTCTCTCTCTGTCTCTCTCTAAACCCTACTGTAGATGGAGCCCTCCTCTCTCTCTCTGTTCTCTCTCTCTGTCTCTCTCTCTGTCTCTCTCTCTCTGTCTCTCTCTCTGTCTCTCTCTCTCTGTCTCTCTAAACCCTACCGTAGATGGAGCTGTTTCCAACTCACAGTATATAATAAAATGCAACACAGTTCATTGGACTGCTCTTGAGGAATGACTAGACACGCCAAAGCTCCGCCCCTTTCATCAAAAGACTGCTTCCTGGTCCGAAGTTGTGGGCGAGGGATTCTTTATCAAGGTTCGTTTTGGTTCACTTCCTCAAATGCCCAAAGTGACACACGGATACGGCCACGCCCTCCCTGTGATCCATCCCACCTCAAACAGGCACGCCCACGTCACCAACCAAACGTTTTTGACCACTAGGGGCAAGAATGTTACATGTGAAAAGGACAAACATGAAGCTTTGGCAAAGACTTCCAAGGTCGGGATTGATGAGTTTAGTGTGCGTAGCGATCTGTGTTTCATGGGATGAGCTAACATGAAGAGGTTTTGGTGTCTAGTTCCACATGAAGGGCGAGCAGGAGCTGTTAGCCTGCTGCTAGGCTGTGGAAACGGGCCACGCCCCTCTCTCTGTTACAGGAAGGGATTGTGGGTAATACAGGCTTAGAGAGCCTGATTCCCATGACCACCACTTGGTTCTGAGACCAGTGAGTGTATGCGTGTGTGTGTGTGTGTGTGTGTGTGCGTGTGTGTGTGTGTGTGTGTGTGTGTGTGTGCATGTGTGTGTGTGCATGTGTGTGTGTGCATGTGTGCATGTGTGCATGTGTGTGTGTGCATGTGTGTGTGTGTGCATGTGTGTGCATGTGTGTGTGTGCATGTGTGTGTATGTGTGTGTGTGCATGTGTGTGTGTGTGTGTGTGTGTGTGTTCCTGGGGACCATATGAGTGTAGGGAACCCCTGCTGAGACGTGAGTGTGTGAGAGGCTAAAGAACTCACACGAAGATTCCTGCGGGCCAGTCAACAAAAACACACACATCACACACACACAACGGCACACAGAGCAGTACGTGAGGAGACACACACTCACCTCAGGGCCCAAGTCCATGAGAGAGAGAGGGAAGAGAGAGATGGAGAGAGGGGGGGGGAGAGGGAGAGAGACAGAGAGAGATGGGGAGAGAGACAGAGACAGAGGGGGAGAGAGGGAGAGAGACAGAGAGAGATGGGGGAGAGAGACAGAGAGAGAGGGGGGGAGGAGAGGGAGAGAGACGGAGAGAGATGGGGAGAGCGAGAGAGACAGAGAGAGGGGGGGAGAGAGAAGAAAGGACCCCTTCTTCTTACAGACAGAGAAAAACAGACAGAGAGAGACAGACAGAGAGGAAGAGAAACAGAGACAATAAGGTACTACGTTGTTGCTGTGACCATGTATGAATGCAGCGTCTGGTAGTACTCTGACACACAGCCCTAAGGAGGTTGTGGTCAATGTGTGTGTGTGTGTGTGTGTGTGTGTGTGTGTGTGCGTGTGCACAGGGCCTAAAGCCTATAGATCAGGGTTCTCCAATCCTGGTCCTCGAGGGCCGCCGTCCTGCATGTTTTAGATGTTTCCCTTCTCCAGCACACCTGTTTCAAATGAATGGTCGTTACCCGGCTTCCACAGAGCTTGATAACGACCCCTTCATTTGAATCAGGTGTGCTGGAGCAGGGAAACATCTAAACATGCAGGACAGCGGCCCTCGAGGACCAGGATTGGAGAACCCTGCTATAGATCATACAGAGAACTAAGTCAAGTCAAGGTCAAGGTACAGAATACTCACACAAACACACACCCGTGTGAGACCAGTTCAAACAGCTTTCATTACGCAGCGCCAGTGCTCCGTGTCGCCATAACGACCCTCCAACAAAACGCTCATTATGCTAATGAGGCATGGCCGACCTTTTATGATAGCCGACACTTGAAGTGACAGCAGAGTGACACACACACACACACACGTGCACACACACACACACACGCGTGCACACACACACACGCCACACTAGTCCCCCTTGTGTGACCTCTGTGAGTTTCTCTCTTCGACTGCAAATGCGCACACACACACACACACACACAGTTGTCACACCGACAAATAGGTTGTGTGTCAACTTGTGTGACTTTGTGTGTATGCGTGTCCCTCGTGGTAACAGGTAATAGGTTATTAACAGGCACATTAAACACAATTAATACTGATGGGCTCATGTAACGACCCTCGCAGAACAAAGGAGAGAAGGGGTGGGAGGGGGGGAAGGGGAGAAGGGGACGGAGGGGGAGAAGGGGAGGAGAGGAGGAGAGGGAGGGGGAGAGGGGTGGGAGGGGGAGAAGAGGGGGAGGAGAGGAGGAGAGGAGTCTGTGTGACTGAGCTCATTTGAATATGAAAACATGGTGTAATGAGGTGATTAAAACACAATTATGAAACACTGGGATGAGGAGTCAATTAGGAGAGGGGGAGGGAACGGAGGAGAGGGGAGGGGAGGAAGAGGATAAGGTGAGGGGAAAAGAGGGGAGGAAGAGGGCAGAGAGAGTGAGGAGAGGGGAGGGGAGGAAGAGGGCAGAGAGAGTGAGGAGAGGGGAGGGAGGAAGAGAGAGAACTAGCAGGGGAGGGCAAAGCAAGCAAGATGACTGACAGACAGGAGAGAGCCAGCAGAAGGCTTTCAAACAAAGGATTGTTGACAAGCAGGGTGCAAGGGGGAGGAGACACAACAGGAAGTTACTGCAACCCTCCAATGACTGTGTGAGTGTGTATGTGTGTGCGTGCGTATGTGGAGGGGTAGGGATTTTACAAGGTCCCAGGTGGTCTCTCAATATCATCCTTAAACACAACCATTATCCAGTTGTGGGAACACACACACACCGACCCGTGACCATTGATCCAACTTATTTATGCAGGAATAATGAGGTCTGTGGATAATTATGTGAGCTTCAGGGTTGTCTGTGTGTGTGTGTGTGTGTGTGTGTGTGTGTGTGTGTGTGTGTGTGTGTGTGTGTGTGTGAGAGAGAGAGAGTGTTTGTCGGTAGAAGAGAGACAGATAGACAGACAAAGGGTGTGTTCCAGAATGTGTAAACGTGTGTTTGTTTGAGCAAGCCACTGGGGACATGTGACAGTTGCAGCTTGTCTGTATGTGTGTGTGTTTCTGTGTGTGTGTGTGTGTTTCTGTGTGTGTGTGTGTGTTTCTGTGTGTCCGGATCGAGGCATGGAAGACGGCTCTGACAGTCGTCGCCATGGGAGATGAGGACTGTCAGAAGATCGTAGGAGAGGAAAGTGGAGGAGAGGAGGAAAGGGGATGAAAAGAGAGTCATGGAAACGGGATGATGGGATGTGGGGACAGGAGAACAGGAGAGAGGAGAGGAGCGGGGGGGGAGAGGAGAGAGACAGGAGGATCATTTCCTCCTGACAGACAGAAACTCCCCCACCCCACAGACCTTAGAACCGGCCCCACCGCCTCTCCCCCCTCTCCCCCCTCGCCTCCCTCCCCCCTCCAGAGTGACGCTGCCTGGGGGGAACATCAATAATGGAGGGCCCTCGGGGCTCCGGGGGGAGCACATGAAAGAGACGCATGCTAAGCTAACGTTTAGCCGGGGAACACACCGGTCTGAAACCCTCTCGAGGACTGGGTTGGAGGCGTGTGGGAGGAGGGGTGTGTGTGTGTGTGTGTGATTATTCAACTATGCGATAACTATAAATCCAGGATCTGTGTGTGTGTGTGTTCAAGTGTGTGTGCCTGGATCGCCCGCTGGCTGGTGTCTCTCTCAGGTCTCTCTCAGGTCTCTCTCAGGTCTCTCTCAGGTCTCTCTCTCAGGTCTCTCTCAGAGACTGCAGGGCTGCGTGTGACGTGCTCTGATGAGCTGCTCACGTCAGCTAAAACAATCACCACCGAATGAGCCTGACGAGCCACACGTGCTGCATCACAGGCACTGCGTGTCCAAACGAAGGAGGAGGATGCTGATTGGAAGCGACAAAGGAGGACACCGATTGGATGAGGATCCTGCCTTAAAAATGAGTGTACGTGCTACTAGATTTTCAAAGTTGCATGTGATGCTCGTTAGACGTGGAGAGCTGATTGCAAACTTGCTAATGTCGTCAGACTCGTGTAGTGTGTCGTAACGCACGTTAGTTTATGAACATAACAACATTTACTGATCTCTGTAGCTCTAAAAAAGGATGCACTTTATTTCCTCTTGCTGTTCCATTAGCCGTGAACGAGACCCTTTAGACCCTTTAGACCCTTTAGACCCTTTAGACCCTTTAGACCCTTTAGACCCTTTAGACCCTTTAGACCCTTTAGACCCTTTACACCCTTTAGACCCTTTAGACCCTTTACACCCTTTAGACCCTTTAGACCCTTTAGACCCTTTAGACCCTTTAGACCCTTTACACCCTTTACACCCTTTAGACCCTTTACACCCTTTAGACCCTTTAGACCCTTTAGACCCTTTAGACCCTTTAGACCCTTTAGACCCTTTACACCCTTTAGACCCTTTACACACCCTTTAGACCCTTTAGACCCTTTAGACCCTTTACACCCTTTAGACCCTTTAGACCCTTTAGACCAAGCTCATTCAAGCTATTGTACCAGTTTATACAGCATTCAGTATAGATCTGGGAATTTAGCTACGTTCATGAATTAATGTGTTTACTGATAATCCATGTGGATGTGCGATAATATCTCAAAGATCTTGAATCGCACAAACTCCATATGCTGAGCAGCCGACGTCGTGGTACCCAGCTGCATCACAGGCACTGTCACAGGCACTGTCACTGTCACATGCACAGGCACTGTCACTGTCACAGGCACTGTCACTGTCACATGCACAGGCACTGTCACATGCACTGTCACTGTCACTGGCACTGTCACAGGCACTGTCACTGTCACTGGCACTGTCACTGTCACTGTCACTGTCACATGCACTGTCACTGTCACTGTCACATGCACAGGCACTGTCACTGTCACTGTCACATGCACTGTCACTGTCACTGTCACATGCACAGGCACTGTCACTGTCACATGCACAGTCACTGTCACATGCACTGTCACATGCACTGTCACATGCACTGTCACTGTCACATGCACTGTCACATGCACTGTCACTGTCACATGCACTGTCACTGTCACTGTCACAGTCACATGCACTGTCACTGTCACTGTCACAGGCACTGTCACTGTCACTGTCACAGGCACTGTCACTGTCACTGTCACATGCACAGGCACTGTCACTGTCACATGCACAGGCACTGTCACTGTCACATGCACTGTCACATGCACTGTCACATGCACTGTCACTGTCACATGCACTGTCACATGCACTGTCACTGTCACTGTCACTGTCACAGGCACTGTCACTGTCACTGTCACAGGCACTGTCACTGTCACATGCACTGTCACTGTCACATGCACTGTCACTGTCACTGTCACAGGCACATGCACTGTCACAGGCACTGAACTACGTCAGGAATCTCCATGTCTGTCTGTGTCTGTGATGAACCCCACTGAGCGATGGAGCCCAGGATCACCCCAGTATGGTGTTCCTCCGCGGCGGAAGGATACGCTCCAAGGCTGCACCCCGTCAGCTGGTTTACAAAAGGATTTTTATTCACATGTGCACTAGTTCTAGTGGAATCACACCACATGACTTTAGAGAGCTGATGAAGCTGGAGCTATGCTGATGTCCACACACACAACACACATACACACACACACCACACATACACACACACACCACACATACACACACACACCACACACACATACACACACCACACACTCACACACAGTAACAAACAAAGCAGCTGAGCAGTCTGTTTACTCTCAGCATTTTTTCTACCCACAATCCCCCTGGAGTTGGAGAGGGGGCTGCTGGGACGGCCCTTATCTCTCTGAGCGGCTGGAGGGGAGATTAATAGAGGTGGTCACACACGCACACACATACACACACACAGACACACACACACACACGCACACACACACACACACAGACATACGTATAAACACATACATACACAGACATGCACATACACAACCGCGCACACACACACTCACACAACTATGTACACACACATACAAAAACACACACACATACACGCACACCCAACCACACGTAAACATGTATACACATACACACACATGTACACACACACAACCACACAGCCACTCAATCAGATACACTCGAGCCTGTTTTCCAGGCCATCCCTGGGAACCACATTAGGCCCCCAGGGGGAGAGAGGAGAGAGGAGGAGGAGAGAGAGGGAGGAGAGAGGAGAGGAGGAGGAGAGAGAGGGAAGAGAGGAGGAGGAGAGAGAGGGAGGAGAGGAGGAGAGAGAGAGGGAAGAGAGGAGGAGAGAGGGGGAAGAGAGAGGAGGAGAGAGAGGAGCAGAGAGAGGGAGGAGAGAGGAGGAGGAGAGAGAGAGGGAAGAGAGGAGCAGAGGAGGAGCAGAGGAGGAGAGGAGGAGGAGAGAGAGGAGGAGAGGAGCAGAGAGAGGGAAGAGAGGAGGAGGAGAGGAGCAGAGGAGGAGGAGAGAGAGGAGGAGAGAGAGGAGGAGAGGAGGAGGATGAGAGAGGGAAGAGAGGAGCAGAGGAGGAGCAGAGAGAGGGAAGAGAGGAGGAGAGAGGAGAGGGAAGAGAGGGGAGGATTAGATGGGAGGAGAGGTCAAAGGCCCACTGGAGTTAGGGTGTGTTGTTAGAGCTTGGGTCTGAAACACCTCCTCCCCCCCCACCATAACTGCTCCACAGCAGTAGGGACAACAGCATGTGTGAAACACCTGTTTCCTACCCTGCCACCTGGCCTGTGGTGTGTGTGGTGTGTGTGTGTGTGTGTGTGTGTGTGTGTGGTGTGTGGTGTGTGTGTGTGTGTGTGTGTGAGAGTGTCACACTCCAGAACCTCCCAGCTCCAGGACACCTGTTAGACACGCACACACATGCACACACACACCGCTGGTGTAAACCTTGAAGGCATGCCTGCATTCATGAGAAATATAGTAACGAGAAAGTACAGATAACATGAATGTCGTGTGTAGGCAGGTTTGTTCCCAGGTGTGGTGTGTGTTGTGTGTGGGTGCTGATGATGGTGGCCTATTTCCTGAAGACAGGAGAGAGAAAGAGGAGGGAGGAGCCGAGAGAGAGAGAGAGAGACGAGAGAGAGAGATGAGGGGCATGAGGGGCAGTTTGCACGAGAGACAGAGAACGTTGAGAGAAAGCTGGGAGAGATGAGAGGATGCAGAGCGAGAAGAGAGGAGGAGAGAGAGAGGAAGAGAGATGAGCAGAGAGGAGAGAGAGGGTAGCAGAGAGCAGATAGGAGAGGCAGATAGAGAGAGATGATTGAGAGAGAGTAGAGAGAGAGAGAGAGAGAGAGAGAGGAGAGAGAGAGAGAGAGAGAGAGAGAGGAGAGAGGAGAGAGAGAGAGAGAGAGAAAGAAAGAAATTAAGAAAGAAAGAAAGAGAGAAAGAGAAGTGAGAAGGATGCCTGTTGTCAGTGGGGTGTGGGCTGTGATGGAGTGATAAGAATGAACAACAACATCTTCACCTGTCACGTTCGCCTGTCACTGACGGGGGAAGCAGGCAGGCAGACCGGACAGACCAGGAAGAGAGAGGGGGGAGGGGGAAGGAGAAGAAAAGAGAGACAAAAGAAAGAGAGGAGGGAGAGAAACCGGAGTCGGAGACATGAGGACAGGACGGGCGAAGGAGGAGAAGGGTGGAGTACAGGACGACTAAGAGAGAAGAAGATGAAGAGAGATAAGGAGGGAGGGTAAACGATATGGACGAGAGAGAGGAGGAGCGCAGATGAATCAACATCCCGGGAATGAAAGGAGGGGAAGAATAGGAGAAGGCTGAGCGAGGGATGAAGAAAAATGAGGTGAGGGGGAGCGAGAGAGAGAGAGAGTTCCCGAGGAAGGCTCTAACAAAGGAACCGGTGAACAGGGTGAGAGGTGGAGGGGGTGGGGGGAAGGAAGAGGGGAGGATGAGAGGAGGTAGGGTAGGAGGTAGGAGGAGAAGAAAAGAGGAGCAGAAAGAGGAGGAGGGGAGAGAAGAGGAGTGAAGAATCTACAAGAGGACAGAGACAAACGGTTTCCTGCTGTGCTCAGTAAATCACCTGCTGGATCCTATTCACACACGCCCACATTTATACACACACACACCCACGTTTACACACACACACACACACACGCCCACATTTATACACACACACACATTTACACACCACACCCACACACCGTTGACACACGCCCACATTTATACACACACCACACACACGTTTACACCACACACGATCACACACACCCACGCTTACACATAGACACATTCAGTAGAACTAGAAAAAGATGCATTTTGACACCGATCACTTTGCCAGATGAATGTTCTCTATACCAGACATCCACACTCACACATCATACTTCAGACTGCAGAGCACAACAGGTACCTGTGGTGGAGCTCATCCCACTGCCTGTCTCAGGGGGGTCCAAATGCCTCTTTTCTGGCTCTACTGTAAATGTACTATGTCCGTGTACGTTTTGTGTGTGTGTGTATGTGATTGTGCATGTGCATGATGTGAGTGTGTGTGTGTGTGTGACTGGGTATAGAAGTGCATGGTTAGCTTTCTTGGGAGGGGCATCATGTCCTTGAGACGTGGAAATATTACATATAGGCAGGCTTTCTGTGTGTGCATGTGTGCATGTGTGCATGTGTGTGTGTGTGTGTGTGTGTGTGTATGTGTGTGTGTGTGTGTGTGTGTGTGTGTGTGTGTGTGTGTGTGTGTGTATGTGTGTGTGTGTGTGTGAGAGGGGAATTCTACTGCAGCAGAGCGAGGAGTAGAGGGGGGGGGGAGAGGGTTTTCTACATCCAGCACTTATCTGACAGCTTTATATCACTTTAATTATATTAATTGGTTTAATTAAAGAGATTAGCATCTACCTGAAATGAGGATATGTTAATTAACCTCCAGGCACCTCCCCTCCGCCTGGTGCTGATTGGAGGACAAAACTGCAGTAGGGTGGGCCAAGGGAATACAGTTTAAAAAAAAGAATTTTTAAACTTTTTTAATAGGGCTAAATAATTGAGGTGCATTTGTTAGACTGTTAAGCAGAGTGCTGCGAGTGATGGGTCATTCCTCAGCCATGGGACATAGGACTGGAAGTGAGGCAAATCAAACGCACTCCCCAGAGACCAAAACCCTTCTATCCTGGAACAAAGGTCAATGAGAGAGAGGAGAGAGAGAGAGAGAGAGAGAGGAGAGAGAGAGAGAGAGAAAGAGAGAGAGAGAAAGACATACGTGGTAAAACCCAGAAGGTCCACTTTAGCTAATGAATGAGTGGGATGGTTGTGGGGGGCGATGAGAGGGGGGGGGAGGGGGGGGAGGGGGGGGAGGGGGATGAGTGGAAGGAGGAGAGAGATAAGCCCATCACCACCAGGCAGGAGTCAGATCTTCTCTCCTCTAATCACTCCATTGCTCTCCCTCTAATCACATCACACACACACACAGCCGCACACACACATTTACACACTCTCACACACACTCATTCAATTATCGTAAAGAGAGAACTTAGAGGAAACTTAAAGAGGAGAGGAGAGGGGGAGAAGACGAGAAAAGAAAGGAGAAGAGAGGAGGGTGGGAGAGAAGGGGGTAGGAGGGGACAGAGGTCAGGTCAGGACAGCAGGGGACAGGAGATCCGAGGAGATGGGGACAGGAGAGGAGAGCTACCAGTGTGATGATGATATCTGGGCCAGCCCATGGCTCCTGTTCAAATCAGGCCACCAGCCACCAGACACAGACCAACAGCGACTAAACGGTACGCACGCGGCAGCACCCGCTCCCACACACACACACACACACCACTCACACCCTCACACACACTCCTTCACACACACGCAGACATACACACATGCACGCACACACACCCAGAGGCTATGCCAGTCTGGATGCCTGGCGCCCTAGTAACCCCGTTCTCTCTGTGCCACCTGATGGGGGAGCAGTGCCCACTTAGATCAGCCGAATACCTTCACATGGCATGGAGCGTCTGGGGGGGTGGGGGTATTAGCGGTGGAGGAGGAGGAGGGAGGGGGGATTAGGGGCGAAGGACTTAATGGATGGGTGGTGTGTAGGAAGGGGGGGGGGTAAGAGGGTCGGGGGGTAATCTTACTGGGGTTGATGTTGAGGACGAGGCAGGGGGGGAGGAGGGGGGGGGGAGGAGGGGGAGGACGAGGGAGACAGCATGGAGAGTCGGAGAGGGACCACCTCGCTGTCATGCCAAGAGTCTGTCTGTGGATTACAGGGGATCAGATCGCCACCACCACCACAGCACCAGAAGGTGGTCACACACCATGTGCTCTGAAGTTGTCTCTCCTCACACACCCTCCAGCTGGACCCGGATAGGATAAGGCACCCAGCACATCATGCTTGTGCTAGCTACTGCAGCTCAGACACTGGTACTGTGGACCAGACCTGGTAGCTACTACTAAAACACTAGCTATACTAAAACACTTACTCCTAACAACTAGACTACTAAAGTACTATGACCAAGTACTATATACATTTATTCAATTAGCATTTAGCAATACCACACAGTATTAAACAACTATACTGCAATAGCACTATTACCAAGTGCTCCATGAAATATGGCTACCCCATCACTAAGCACTTTAAACAATACCACACAGTACTAACAACGACACTCTATACAAAACATGTTGGTGGAGTGCTAAAGTGACGTTGCCGTGGTAAATCCCAGGGCCAATCCAAGGAGACGCTCTCCTCTCCAACCCCGGCTGACCCCGCCGTGTGATGCGGACAAATCCCACAATCCCCCAATGTGCTCTCTGCGAGGTCACAGGTTGGGGGGCAGGCAGCCGTTACCATGGCAACCGGACCCTCTCAACCCCCCACCCCCACCCCCCACCGCAGACTCGTATCACAGGATGCTGCGGTGGAGGGGTTTGACGCGCCATCCCATAATGAGGCTCTTGCTGTGGCTCTAAACCCAGAAGAGCTCCTTCCAGCCGCAACACACACGATGTCTGGCAGCACTCATCAACTCACAGGGAAAACCACCGGGACAGTTTCACTGATTTATTTCGCCCATCTGACTAAGCATGTTAACAATAGAGATGGAGAGAGAGAGACAGAGAGAGACAGAGATAGAGAGGTGGAGGGGAGTGGACAGAGAGAGGGAGACCGAGGGAGGGGGATGAAGAAACTAATGGATGACCTGAATCCAGCAGCAGACATAAATGATCCTGACATTATGAGGGTTTAGACGATCACAAACAACAAACAACAACAACAACATATGTCAGAGTCCTGTACCCTCTCCCAGTACAGAGACACCAGCACACACACCGACACACCACACACACTTCCTGCTACCCTAAAAGGCTCGCTGTCACCCCAATTACCCTGCTTACACCTCCTCTCCCTCTCTCTCCCTCTGTCACTCTCTCTCTGTGTCTCTTTCTCTCTCTCAGTCAGTGTCTCTCTGTCTCTCACAATCTCTCTGTCTGTCACAAACTCTCTGTCTGTCTCTCTCTCTCTTTATCTGTCTTTATATCTGTGTCTCCGCCCCTCCCCCCACCCTGCATCTCCCGCTACATCAGATTACTGCACAGAAGCAAGCCAGGGGGGAAGGGGGGCGTAACTTTTCGACTTCATGTTTTCCGTGGATATGGCATATCAAGAGAATGTCAACAAGCCTATTCATAATTCTTAATCCCTGTCTAACATCCAAATCCACCCCCTCACCCCCTCACCCCCGCCCCTCTCCCCTCCCCTTTCAGGGAGAGGAGGACGGGTCAAGGGGCAATGTTTTGGAGCCATCAGTCAAATCCTAGACCACCCCGTCCTCCGTCCCCCCGTCCACTAACCCCACTAGTTTCCAACACCCCCCCACCCCCGCTCTCAGCAACAAACATGGCTGCCCAATCTAACTCTGCATAGTATCAGAACAAACTAGGAACTTCTACACCACAGTAACATGAGGAAGAGAGTGAGAGGAGTGATAGAGAGACAGGGACAGAGATATAGATAGAGAGAGAGACATAGAGAGATGGAGGGTGAGATGGAGACAGAGAGAGACAGGGACAGATAGAGAGAGAGAGGAACAGTGTGTGTGTGTGTGTGTGTTCCTGTGATGCTGTGTGTGTGCGTGTTCTAGTGTGATGCTGTGTGTGTGTGTGTGTGTGTGTGTGTGTGTGTGTGTGTGTGTTTGCGTGTGCGTGTGTGTGTGTTGCCGTGATACTGTGTGTGTGTGTGCGTGTTCTTGTGTGATGCTCTGTGTGTTTGAATTCTCTTAACCAGCAGAATGATTCCAACACCAGGACTGTTGAGACAAGCACTTTACAAACACTCATATGATTGGTCGTCTGGGTCGCACCAATGGGCCAGGGGGATACTGATGGGGCCCATTAATCTGGCTGTCACCAGACACACACACACACAGACAGGGCTCAAGCCACACACACACAGGGCTGCAACCATGCACTCATAAACTCGTACACAAAGGGCCAGACACACACACTTCTATCCATTCTTTTCTGTCCATTTAGAACAGGGGTGGGCAATCCTGGTCCTCGAGGGCCGCTGTCCTGCATGTTTTAGATGTTTCCCTGCTCCAAACACACCTGATTCACATGAATGGTCATTACCTGGCTTCCACAGAGCTTGATAACAACCCAGGTGTGCTGGAGCAGGGAAACATCTAAAACATGCAGGACAGCGGCCCTCGAGGACCCGGATTGCCCACCCCTGATTTAGAAGGTAAACACTCTTACCTTCAATTCCGAACTGTCCAATCAGAGGGAGGCGTGGCGATCCAATCACAGGAGGGAAAATGTCCAAAACAAGAAGTGTGTAACTCGTAAGAACTTCCTATAGAAGCAAGGAGAAAGAGAAAGAAAGAGAGAGAAAGAGAGAGAAAGAGAGAGAAAGAGAGAACGAGAGAGAAAGAGAGAGAAAGAGAGAGAAGCAGTGAAAGAGGTGAAGGGTGAGAGAGAGGATGTTAGACCATGGAACAGAAGGTATAGATTCTGGATTCATACATTTACATTTGAACTCTAACTGACAGTTCTATCCAAAGTGACGTACAAACAAGGCATCTAGAAAGTATATCTGAAAATACAGTGTTTCAGAATCGAGGAACGATCTGTTTTTTTAACCAGGGAATCTCAACTGTTACCATTATAATGATATCACATCCTTCTCTCTGTCTATCCTGTTCTCTCTCCCCTCCTCTCTCTCTCTGTCTATCCTGCTCTCTCTCCCCTCCTCTCTCTCTCTGTCTATCCTGTTCTCTCTCCCCTCCTCTCTCTCTCTGTCTATCCTGCTCTCTCTCCCCTCCTCTCTCTCTCTGTCTATCCTGTTCTCTCTCCCCTCCTCTCTCTCTCTGTCTATCCTGTTCTCTCTCCCTTTCGCTCTCTGTCTATCAAATCCATTCACTGAAACTGAACTGATAATTATCATTAATGATCACTTATGCAGATGTTCTCTGTTGACGTTCTCTAACAATCTTTCGTTCGTTTTCTCTCCCTCCCTCCTCCCCTGCATGTCTCCCTCCCTCCCTCCCTCCCTCCCTCCCTCCCTCCCTCCCTCCCTCCCTCCCTCCCTCCCTCCCTCCCCCCTGCCCTGTCTGTCTCCCTCCCTCCCCCCTCCCCTTGTCTGTATCTCTCCCCCCTCCCCTGTCTGTCTGTCTCTCTCCCTCCCTTCTCCCCTGTCTGTCTCTCTCCCTCCCTCCTCCCCTGCCTCCCTCTCTCCCTCCTCCCCTGTCTGTCTCGCTCTCTCTCCATCCTCCCCTGTCTGTCTCTCTCCCTCCCCCCTGCCCTGTCTGTCTGTCTCTCTCCCTCCCTCCTCCCCTGTCTGTCTGTCTCTCTCCCTCCTCCCCTGTCTGTCTGTCTCTCTCCCCCCTGCCCTGTCTGTCTGTCTCTCTCCCTCCCTCCTCCCCTGTCTGTCTGTCTCTCTCCCTCCTCCCCTGTCTGTCTGTCTCCCTCCCTCCCTCCTCCCCCCTGTCTGTCTCTCTCTCCCTCCCTCCTCCCCTGTCTGTCTCTCCCCCTCCCTCCTCCCCTGTCTCCCTCCCTCCTCCCCTGTCTGTCTGTCTGTCTCTCTACCTCTCTCTGCGTCTCTATACAGCTTCATACCAGCCAGAAAGAGTCCCACAGAGCTGCCATCTGGTGTCAGTGTGTGTGTGCACGAGATTTGCTGTTTAAAGTTTTTGAAGTGGGGTCTTTCAACCTGACACGATGTTTGGCCTCTTGCTGTCAGTAACACGCTGCGCCCCCGAACCAGCATCCCCCCCCCGGCCGACTTCCTGGTGGTTTTCTCTCTCTCCCTCTCCCCCGCTCTCTTTCCTCTCTCCTCCTCCTCTTATTCCCAAACACACACAGAAGACCTTCCCCTAGTGGGAGGGAGGGAGGGCAGGAAGTGAGAGGGAGGGAGGCTAGCCAAACAAGCGTGGCCTTTGAAACACATCCACAGGTTGTAGTGTGTGATGTCAGAGAGCTGATGTGTGTGTGTGTGTGCGTGCATTTGTAGCCCAGTCATCAACTAAACCAGTTTGCTGCTGGATCGTGGTTTCTGATTGGTTGTTAGCCTGGGGTCAAGACACTGTTGACCTTGAGGACAGGACGTTTGTCCTCTAACAGAATCCAGTACCTGTTCTTCATGAAGTTCTCCATGAATCCAGCCCGTGTTCTAAGTTCTACAGCCTAACCCGATCAGACCACAAACATGGAAATCTGATTGGTCATACAAACCGCTCTCTCTCTCTCACTCTCTTTCTGTGTCTCCTTTCTTTCCTGTCCATTCATTCTCCTTCTCTCCCTCCCATCCTCCTCTCTCTCTCTCTATCTCTCCTCTTCCTTCTGGCCCTCCATCCCTTCCTCTCTCCTCTCGTTCTACTCTGAGGGCGTGTGTTAGTGCCTGGTGCCGATCAGGTCAGCCTAGCCTTTACAGTCTGACACCCCCCCTTACTCCTCCACACACACACACACACTACACACACACACACACACCAGGTTGCCAGGGAATGTGTGTGAGCTCCGGGGGAGAGTGAGGGAGAGGGATTAGAATGTAGAACTTTGGGGGATTACATGTAGTTTTGGACCAGTGGAACACTCGGTCAACACTCCACACTATGGAGGGCATAGGGAAGCGTGTGACCAATCAGAGCAAATATGTTTATAACTATCGCATAGTAGCCTATAAGACTACGGCTCTATGGGAATCCTGGGTACCCTGTGCAGACAGAGGCGTAAAAAGACTTTGTGACATGACACCTGGTCTAGGGGTTGGATAACAAATCAAAAGGTGTTTTTATTCGAGTCAAACAACAGAGTTCCTTAACAAACGGCAGATAAAACAAGATTCCACAGGTTGAATCTCGGAATTGGCAGTTGTAGAACGTTCCAAAGAGGCAGTTGCTGAAAAAAAGGATAAAAAAAAACGGACTATAGCATTTTTACATTTTACATTTTAGTTCAGTTTGCAGAGGATTTGATCCAAAGCGACATACAAATAGTCTTACGACTAGTAAGTAAGTAATAACAATGTCAGTGGTCAGATTCAAGGAAAAACCTGTATTTACCAGGCACAGTGCGACAACATTATCTCAACTGCCGTGCAAAAAAGGCATCTAAATGACTAAATTACATAGTGCCTGTGCCGTGCAGAAGTGTTTGTTCTCTCTGTCTCTCCACCCTTCTCTCTGTCTCTCCACCCTTCTCTCTGTCTCTCCACCCTTCTCTCTGTCTCTCCACCCTTCTCTCTGTCTCTCCACCCTTCTCTGTCTATCGTGCTCTCTCTCTCTATCTCTCCACCCTTCTCTCTGTCTCTCCACCCTTCTCTCTATCTCTCCACCCTTCTCTCTATCTCTCCACCCTTCTCTCTGTCTATCCTTCTCTCTTTATCTCTCCATCTTCTCTTTCCCCCTCTGCTTCTCTTTACCCCTATCTCTCTCTCTCTGTTGATCCTGCTCTACACCATATCTCTCCATCCCCCTCTCCATCATTCTCTCTCTCTCTCTCTCTCTCTCTCTCCAGGAGAGAGTCTGTGGTCTGCTACTGCAGGCCACATGACGGAGAGCGAGACCGGGTAGGTCGGGGGGAGGTCACAGAGAAGAGAAAACCTAATCTGGAGATTTCATCATCAGCTATAAGACCCTGTACTGCTGACTTGTTTTCACATTTCATACAGTTACTGTGAAAGAGGTGGGGGGGAGAGGGGGAGGGGGCGAGAGAGGCAAAGACAGTGAGTAAGAAAGGGAGAGAGAGAGAGAGGGAGAATGAGAGAGGGGGGAGTGAGAGAATGAGAGAGAAGGGAGAGAGGGAGAGAGAGGGAGGGAGAGAGAGAGAGAGAGAGAGAGAGGCTGGGGGGAAAACTGTGATTAGGGTCATGGGAACTGCTTCAGGCTAAACAGCTTGCTGTCTCAGCTCTCCCTCATAACAACCAGCGTATCCCTACGCCTGCCCTGTGGGCAGACAGACAGACAGACAGACAGACAGACAGACAGACAGACAGACAGACAGACAGACAGACAGACAGACAGACAGACAGAGGGAAAGACCTCCTAAAGTAACCAGTACCCCCTCAGTCCAGATCAATATTTGAACAATGAGACGCATCTGCTAATTACCCATGCTGACACCAACAAGGGCCCCATGGCTAACTGAATGCATTAGAGTGGAGGGCAGGATTAGCCTCACTTGGCCTCTAAATGGATTTATATTAACATAGTTGGTTGTCATCAGGTACCATTTCACAAGATTAAAAACGTTCTGATAACAAATTGTATGATTTGAACTTGTTTTTACGACTGTTAGCATATTTTTTTTGTTTCAAGGATCGAAAGTGAGCTCTGGTTAGCTTTGAGCTAATTTAGGGTTCTGTTGCTCGTGGTGATGAGTTACCACGGGTTGAAATCCTGAGCACAGCAGGAAACAGCACTAACACAGAGGACGAGGAGCATAGGTTACTTTTGATCATGGAAAATCTGTCCTCCTCGGCCTAAGTCATAAAAAAAGTCTGGCCCACCCACATTTGAAAATAAACCTACACCCCTGGGACAGAGGACTCAATGGTTAGCAGCTTCATGTTAGCTGTTAGCTGTGTTAGCCATTCACAGTTAGCTGTTAGCAGTAAAGAGAGACACAGCATCAGCCCTTTGTTTGAACATCATATTGCAAGATTTACAGTTCTCCTATTTCATAAAAAGAAAGCTATTTGCATAATATCATCATTATATGTCTGGCACCCATACATACGCACACTCACACAAAAAGATAATTGAACATTTGAGAGAGAATTAGCTGGTTATGAATATGATATCCTTTCTAATGGTGTGGTTGGTAGGCTATGCTAATTGTTATGCTACCGTAAGAGTTAGTGAAGGTGAGGCTTGCTGGCTACATTGGGGGGATTATCATTCTTATCTAAACTATGGCGAGGTCTGGCTTTACGGTGAACAATGGATTGAAAAA
Organism: Mallotus villosus; assembly: GCA_903064625.1. Classification (NCBI taxonomy): domain Eukaryota; kingdom Metazoa; phylum Chordata; class Actinopteri; order Osmeriformes; family Salangidae; genus Mallotus; species Mallotus villosus. The sequence goes on from CAEFZP010002870.1 coordinate 21,915, forward strand.
CTGGCAGAACATTTTTTTGCTCTCGATGTTAATACAATAATACAGTGAGCCAGGCCCTGGTCTCAGACCACACATATGGACACGCAGACTCTCACACAGACACACATGCACACACATATACACAAACCCACACATGGTACTACACACACAAATACACACAGATGTTCACACACACACACACTCACACACACACAAACGAAGCGAAGGGAGGAGAGTGAAGAGTGGCGGCCATGCTATCTATTAATTAAGAGAGGACATTATTGGGAGTAAATGGAGCTGTGGAGGAGTAATGAGAAGCATGATCGTTCCAGGCCAGTGATAGGGTACAGACGTGTGTGTGCGTGCGTGGCTATTTTCAATGGCTGTCTTGGACACTTTAGAAAACTGCTGTGTCTAAATACTTGGAAAGCACACAGATAGGCCAACACACAGTGAGACACACCTACACTGTGCCTCCAGTTCTGTAGTTACAAGTAATATTCACCTACATCTCCACCTAGACAGCGACCGGTTCAGGATGATATATATTTCAGATTCAGCCGATGTTTTTATCCAAAGCGACGTTCAAATAGTGTGTAAGGAACACGTGCAGCAGAGGAACATGAGAACCAGCAGGGTGTAGTTCAGTTCTAACGCCATTCAGGGATTGGATTGAAAGAGAAACAATGTATCAACACTCACAGAGGTGCTCCCACACAGACCTGAGGCCCCACCTTCACACTCCAAACCACACACACACACACACACACATATACACAGGTTTGTTAGTTAGCCATTCGGTCAGGGTAGTTAGCTTTAATTGCCCTTCCCCCAGGGTAGCTAGCTTTAACTGCTCCACCGCCCCAGGGTGGCTAGCTTCAGCTGATGGTCCCCGTCATCATCACTTCCTGGTTGCAGTTCTACTGAGTTACAGTTCAATGCAGTCAAAGTTCAAGGTCTCAGGCGTCCGGCCTGGCACTGATTGGTCGTGAGTCAGAAAGGAATATTGCAACTTCCTGGTTGAGATATTGTTCAAGGGGTTTACAGGTGATTCAGTGTGGACTTTGTAAGTTATAGTGTGTGTGCTCTCTTACCCAACACAAGTTTATACTACTTTGTTGACTCATTTCATCACCTAGGGTAGCCCTTGACGCCAGTTTTAACCTTTGGGACAATGTTGAAAATCAACATAAAGGCAGACCCTGGGAGGCGAATCAAGTGCACCGATTCCTGCTCTACCATGAAAGGTTCCCGCTCTCCTGATATGATCTCTCCATCTCTTTATCCCCCCAGTCTGCCCTGCGGGCCAGGGTGGGATCAAAGTTATCTTTCTGTCTGTCCCCACACCTCACCATCACCATCCCTCTCCCCACTCCGACCCGCCCACACTCTCTCTCTCTCCACTCCCCAAACTCTACCTCTATCTCTCTAGCTCACCCTACCACTCCCCCATCCACTCCCCTTCCGCTCTCTCTCTCTCTCTCCCCCTCTCCCTCTCTCTCTCTCTCTCTCCCTCCCCTCTCCCTCACTCTCTCTCAGACACGGTCCATGCCCAGGCGTGAAGGAGGGATGAGAGAGAGAACCGCAGGTGAGAGGCGAGGAGCTCAAACTGCGACACAGATCAGAGGAATGCTCACAGATCTCTCTCTCCCTGTCTCCCTCCACCCCCTCTCCCTCCCTCCGTATCCCTCCCTCTCTTCTTCTCCACTATTTTCTGGCTCATTTCAAGTCTCTCATCCTGCTCAGAACCACCTCTTGACTGACACCACATGAACACATGCGCACACACGCACACACGCACAGCATCTCTGGCCCGGCGACAGGCTGGCAGCTGAGAGGAGCCTCGTCGTCTGCTGCTGTTGATTCAGAGCTGCTGCAATTACACCTTCATCATCAGGGAGGGAGGGAGGGAGGGAGGGAGGGAGGGAGGGAGGGAGGGAGGGAGGGAGGGAGGGAGGGAGGAGGGAGGGAGGGAGGAGGGAGGAGGGAGGGGGGAGGAGGGAGGGAGGGAGGGGAGGGAGGGAGGGAGGGAGGGAGGAGGGAGGGAGGGAGGGAGGGAGGGAGGGAGGGGGAGGGAGGGAGGGAGGGAGGGAGGGGAGGGAGGTGGGAGGGAGGAGGGAGGGAGGAGGGAGGGAGGAGAGATGGATGGATGGATGGATGGATGGAGGGGTGAGATGGAGGGTGGGTGAGATGAAGTGGAGGGTGGGTGAGATATAAATGGAGGAAGGAAGGAGAGGGAGGGAGACCGGGAGAGCTGGGGAGGAGGGGGAGGAAGGGGGGAGGAGGGGGAGGAGGGGAGGAAGGGGGGAGGAAGGGGGAGGAAGGGGGAGGAAGGGAGAGACTTGGATGACAAGGGAGGGGAGAGGGAGAGAGGAGAGAAATGGAGGACAAAAACAAAAGAGAGGGAGAGAGAGTGACAGCGAGAGAGGGAGGAGAGCGAGGGAGGGAGAGAGAGTGGGGGGGGCAGAGAGAGGGAGAAAGAGAGAGGGAGGAAGAACTGGAACTGTCACAAACATCTCTCCTCCTCCATGTGCAGCTTGCAGCTGGACCTTTCTTTTCTCGTTTTTGCCTTTTTGGACTTCTCTCCCTCGCTTCTTTCTCCCTCCGTCTCTCTCTCTCTCTTCCTCCCCCAAATGGAACAGACTTAAGATCAATCATACTTCAAATACCTCCTCTCTTTTTCATTCGACATCCCTCGTTTTCTCTCTCTCGCTCCTGCCCATCGCTCCTCTCTCTCTCTCTTTCATCACACAAGCCACTCTGCCCGCTGCCACACATCCACTCGGTCTGCCACCTGCCACTCGCCCCAACCAGCCACACCGCCCCCACCCGCCAAACCGCCCCACACCGCCAACACCGCACCGGCCCCACCCGCCAAACACGCCCCCACCCGCCACACCGCCCACACCAGCAACACAGCCCCCACCCGCCACACGCGCCACCCGCCACACCGCCCCCACCCGCCACACCGCCCCCACCGCCCCCACCCGCCACACCGCACCACCCGCACAACCGCCGACACCCGCCACACCGCCCCACCCGCCACACCGCCCCCACCCGCCCACACCCCCCACCCTCACACCCCCAACCAGCCACACCTCCCCCACCGCCCCACCTCCACACCTCCACCACCCTCCACACCTCCCCACCCTCCACATCTCCCCCACCTCCACACCTCCCCCACCCTCCACACCTCCACCCCAGTTCCCCCTCTGCTCCAAGGAGCAGGCCCCATTTTGGAACACTTAAGAATTTGGAGGAATCTGTCTTCCAAATAATCCTTCCTCCCCCCCTTTCCTCCCCCCTCCCCCTCTGTTTCTCGTCACACATTCCATGCAGTCTTGAGCTGAGTGTGTGTGTGTGTGTGTGTGTCCACAAACAAACCTAGAGAGCAAACAAGCGAGACAACCAGAGAAACACAAGATAGATGGAGAAGAGAAAGTGAGAAAAAGACATAGAGGGAGAGATGATGTTGTATTAACCAGAACGAGGTGCGTTGGATTCATCTAACTGTTTACGTCTTTGTTGACATTTCCACTGGTGCCGCCGTGCAGAGTGATCCGAATGAAACGCACCCTGGACGGTGTTAGCTGAGCCAGGCCGTGTGGGTGTGTGAGAACGGTCTGTTGCCTAATATAGACACCCGGCTCTGGGTCCTTCTGCATGAACACCTCCCTGTGGTCCGATAGAGGGCCGTGTCTAACTGGAGAGGAGAGCGGAGGGGAGGGGCTACATCTCGTCTCAGCTGGTAAAGTGACTGGTTCCAACTGACAGCCGCAGAACAGGAAGTGGACCCGTTCCAGATTTCCCCCCCGAACGGAACAGACAGAAACAGATTGGTAATCCTGAGCCAGACACACACACAACACAAACACATCACACACACACTGAAAGACGCACACACTCACACAGACACACGCACTCACACAGACACCCACACACCCACATGCAGACGCTGATGGGCACACAGAGCACACAGACCCTCAGACCAGCAGAGCGCTCATCGGAGTGGGAATGACAGTCAGAAAGCCAGTGAACTCTACACTACAAACACTGCTCCGTTCCATGGACGAACACAGACTCGGTAGCACACGCACACACACTCACAAACACACGCGCACACTCGTAGGCGTACACACATACTCACGGACACACCCGCGTTTTGTCTCTATCTACCCCTCTCTCTACACACCCCCCTCTCTCTTTATCTGTCTCCCTCTCTCGCTCTTGCTCTCCCTCTATATCTCAGACACACTGCTGTACAGGACGCTTGTGTGTGTGAGTGAGTGTGTTTCACACAAGTGCATTCGACGGTAGACGCACGCTTCAGTGAGTGTTTCCAGGAGTCTGTCTAACAGTCTATACTGTATCAGAGGAGAAACATACTATTATTAACCAGTACCAGACCTGTACTAGGGCTAGGATCCAGTACCAGACCTGTACTAGGGCATAGAAAGAAAGACAGACAGATAAAGAAAGAGAGAGAGACAGAGACAAACCATTCATTCACTAAACCAGTCATTCACCAAACCAGCTCGTCATCAAAACAGTCAGTCGCAGTGACAGGCCGAGTTCTTCGAGGTATGCCAGCGTTGATGTCAGCTATGCCACCCAGAAGCAGCAAATGATGCTGTCTCGCAACAAGACTACCGGGGGCGCTTGCAAACCCTTCCTGACAGGAAGTCCCTCCTCTAAATGATGAGCCAGCCGAATGGGAGATCAAAGCAACTCAGCGAAGAACCGCTCAGTAGTCTGACACGGGCACACCTATGAGGTCGGACGACGGCAGTACGGGGCTCGACCAATCACGTGAAGGAGCCAAGCATGTAATCTGCTCTGTGGTGGTGATGACTGGAACCATTGCCATGGCAGCAGGATGGGTGACACGGAGAGGAGAGAGGAGGAGAGAAGGAGAGAGGAGGAGAGGAGAGAAGGAGAGGAGGAGAGGAGGAGAGGAGGGAGAGAAGGAGAGAAGGAGAGGAGGAGAAGGAGAGGAGGAGAGAAGGAGAGAAGGAGAGGAGGAGAGGAGGAGGAGGAGGAGAGAAGGAGAGGAGGAGAGAAGGAGAGGAGGAAAGGAGGAGAGGAGAGAGGACGTCAGATCCGCATGTATGAATAATAGGGAGTGGCGGGTGATGAGACAAGGAGAAAGGAGGGATGAAGAGATAGAGGAAGTGAAATGACACCAAGATAAGAGGGAGCTAGATGGGGCGGAGAGCCCAAGAGAACTGAGACACAGGGACACAAGGAGGGAGGGAGGGAGGGAGGGAGGGAGGGGAGGGAGGGAGGGAGGGAGGGAGGGAGGGAGGGAGGGAGGAGGGAGGGAGGGAGGGAGGGAGGGAGGGAGGGGAGGAGGGAAATGAAGGGAGGAAGGGACAGAGAAGAGGAGAGAGAGGATTGGTGCAGATAGACGTGTGTGTCTGGTTCTGTCGTGTGTGCCACTGATATAGTGTGCAATACCTGTGAGTCTGTGTGGTACCTCTAGTGTGTGTGTGTGTGTGGGGGGGGGGCGGGTGGTACCTGTAGAGTGTGTGTGTCTGTGTGTGTGTGTGTGTGTGTGTGTGTGCGAGCACAGTGACAGTGATGGAGTGATCTTCATAATAAAGCGAGGCCACTTTAGTGCTCCCAGTCTCACTGCCGACACACACACACACACACCAGTCTGCAGACTGCACGGAGGAGTAGGTGACACCCTGGTGAGGTGAAGTATGAGGTCCGACCTCCAGGCTGGCAGGTGATCCTTCAGACAGAGAGGAGAGGAGGAGGGAGTGGAGAGAGAGAAGGGGAGAGAGAAGGGGGAGAGAGGAGAGAGTGAGAGAAGAGGGGGAGAGGGAGAGGGGGAGGAGGGGGAGAGGGGAGAGGGGAGGGAGAGAGAGTGAGAGAGAGAGAGGGGGAGAGGGAGAGAGGAGAGGGGGAGGAGAGATGGAGAGGAGGGAGAGGAGAGAGGGAGTGATGAGAGGAGAGGAGGGGGAAAGAGCGGGGATGGGGAGGGTAGGAGATGGGGAGGGAGGGAGGGAGGGAGGGCGAGAACAGGAAATGAAGAGAGAGAGAGGAAGGGGAGAGAGAGGAGGGAGACAGTGGAATAAAAGAGAGTGGGTGGGAACAAGAAGGGAGGGAGAGAGAGAACCCGAGAGGAGAAAGAGAGATATAGGGAACAAGATGGGGAGAAGTAAAAGACCATAAAGAAAGGATGAGAGAAAGAGATGGAGAGAGAGATAAAGAGATAGAGAAAGAAAGAGGGGGGAGAGGGACGACCTGCAGTGTGTCTAACTGTAGAATGATATACACGAGGGATCTTCAATAGATTAGGGAATCGGACACACATTCGTCACCGTTTTCGACCTCCTCATCCCTCTCTCCTACACTGCACCCAGCTCTGACAGACTTCTCCAGTGCGGCCGGTCTCTCACAAACTACTTAGTTAAGCTTTGTACGAATATTCATAGCGGAATTAGCATGTCGCCCATTGCCAACAATGAAAACAATGGGAGAGTAAATGAGATTAAACCGAAACAATGAATAAAGTCATTCGCCACCTGAGGGGGGAAACAAAGATTAAATTCCATCTCCCAGATCTGCCAAAACCAATTGCCACACAATCTGTTATCGCGCCCGACGCATCTTCGTTTGCGAGGAATGTTGAATATAATCTTGGAACACGCAAAACGTGGTCATTTGAAACATTGTTTCATCCGTCCTTCCTACAGATGGTCGGACGCAGGCGGGCAAATCGTTAAATCCGGCCTTTAGTTGCGCAAACAGCGCGGCGAGGGAACTGGTTAGAACAAAAGGCGAGTCTTTAGCAGTGATTCCTGGGGAAAATAATGGGTGATGACAAGCGGTTTGGGGAGGGGGGGCACGGGGGGCGGGGGGATATGGCTAATCTCCACGGTCATGACGGTTTGTGTAATAACATCATGGTGCCGTTGCCTCCTCGGTGTCCAAAGGGGATTCAGATCTGGTTTTTGGTCAGGAATTAAGCGAAGGTTATAGGGTTTTGTGAGTCATGTATCCGGTCATTAACTGTTTTCAAAATAATCACATTATTAACGGCAAGTGTCCAGTCCACACTAAATGAACTATGCCGCAGAATAACTCGAATTCGAATGAGGATTATAAAATGAGTCACTTCAATTGCACGATTTACACGAGACTCCCAGTGTCCACAGCTCGGCCAGCCTATTGTGGGCCGACTGAAGTTGTGTTCGCGGACAGTTGCTCGATACGGGAAACAATAGGCTACTCTACTTTATATAGAATAATGGATAGGCTATTGTATATTATACAGCCGAGCCGAGCAATATAAACACACATTGCAGCCTGCGGGACAAGATTGAGACGAGTTACTCCTCCTAACCTGTTCATAATGAACATTTTACTGCGCGTCTAAATCATCCTATCCACTGAAATTGGAAATCCCGGACAGGCTGCAGACAAGCGCTGGAAAACACGAAAACAGGGTCGCCTAAATTTCAGTGCGCAAACCGATGTTATTTAAACACGGATTAGCCTACCTTCGCTAAACAAAATCTTAGGCTATGTGCAAGCGTCAAAAGACAAGTTGTGTTTTATATTTTATTTATAAATAATGTTTGTTTCAATCGCATAATGAAAAGTTCAAAGTAGTTTAAAAAAAACATATAGCCTAAGTATCCACGCTTGCCACTTCGCGTGACAGTTCTGATTGATATCTCACAGACCTGTCTAACCTGCGCGCGGCAGTCAAGTCAAATATTCAAGGCAGAGCAAAAAACATATGCGAGCAGCTTCAAACTGAGGTTCTGTGAAAGAACATCTCCACAGAAACGCTACAGGACTATATTCAAACGTAAACTGTATGAACAGACGGAAGGAGGGCTGAGGACCGGGAGACCAACGGACGCAGGATACTCTCCCTTGCCAAACAGCACCAGGGCGAAAGAACGGCCACTCACTCACCTTGTCTTTGGATATAAATCCGAGCGACGCAAGCAAGCAGGGCAATATTACAATCCTAGAATGTGTCTCCACAAAGTAGCGGACGCCAGAACTCGTCCCGTTCTGCTCCTGTACTCTAGTAAATTCCCCGGTGGTGCTCCGATGTGTTGGCAATGTGGACAGACGATACAATGAGACGGGGCGGCACGAGCACTCCAGGCGCGGCGATGTCTCGCCGTGGACACACCCTTCTCGTTTGCATAAAAACCCCGCGGCCAATTAGAGGGCGCGGCACGGTGTGGTTCCTCCCAAGCCAGCCCACCCGGTTCTCCGCTCCGTGTTCTTTGGTCCACTTAGGCTACCATAGGTTCGATTGTTACTTATCTAGAGTTTACACCGTGACCTCTAGACTGGTCATAAACTGGCTGTTTGTTTTTGAAAGTGCAGCATTTAATTTCCTGGCTGAAAGCTGAATGTCTTTGAAGAGAAATCCAGAAGAATCCGAAACAGGCAGCTGATGAACCCTAATTTTGATGTGATGTCGTTTATACAACCTTCCTAAATGAGACGAGAATTCAAACATATCAATCGCTTACCAAAAAACATCTAATTTTTAATTAAGATATAGTCTCAATGATTGTAATGCTACCAAATTACACTAATCAACAGTGCACCGAGGCCAAAACAATCCAATATAGAGAACATCCCCGCTTCCTGAAACGACCTCCCGTGCCAAAGCGGCTGGCGCGCGACACTCAGGTGCAGCAAGCAAGTGAAACATGCAGCAATCATGTGCCTCCAACCCTAGAGTCCCGTCTCTTTCAAAGTCACGGGCCGGTTTAATCCAAATTTTGCAATAAATTACACCGTGTCCTTCTCTAGGGGTAATTACAGCTCGAGCCGCATTGGGATTAGACACAAATGCGTTTTTCACCCAATCTGCGGGAAAAAAGTAGGTAGGGCTAATTATATTTGCTATCAGGTACATCTTATCGGGGGAAATACAATCTGTAGTCAAACCGTTAAACAAATCCGCGATAAATCAATTTAAAGCAGCGTAAACAGACAAGTGTTGTTAATTTTCATCATGAATAATGAATTCCTGTTAAAGTGATTTTCACTTTCGCTTAAGGACTGCCAGTGTTAGACGACCAGTGAGTCTACTTCAAAATGTCACTCAAATGTTAGGCTAAACAATAAAACATCACACCAATGATGAGGTCTAGTTTTTACTCATGCTGTATGTCGTCACCAGATTGAAACCTGCTGCCAGGAGCGTGTTTGACTGCAGTTATTCATCATCATCTTAGATCGAGACCAGACGCATTCTGTCATACACAATGTGGACACCAACTTTACTCCGTGAACGGGCACTTGTATAAAACACACCTGAGTAGTGCTCATTTCGTTCCCGGCGCACCGGGAGATGCGCATTCCGTTAAAGGGCCGCGGGTTCAATATATATGCCACCAGGGGAGGAATTCACCGGCAGCAGCGGAATAATGCGGTGTCTGTAGTCTCGGAAACCCAGACGCGAACTGTCAGCCAGTGAAAAGAGACTATTGAGTGAATGACATGCGGTGTCATGTTTGTCACACGCTCAGCAGAATGGTAGTGGCTGGCACAAGACAACACACCGGACACCAGCCGGTTATCCAACCTGGACCATCATGATGACACATCAGAGAAAGCGCCCAACTATTAGAGGTCAATCAGTGTGTTTTTCTTCAGGGTTAAAGGGGGGAGGGGGTAAGGTATGAGGGTGGGGATGGAGTATGCGGGGGTTGGGGATCTCTCCATTTGACCTGCTCCGGGCTCCGAACCGAACCGCAACCCCACAAACAGGCCGTCGCCGTGAGCGCGCGGGCGCCAGAACACACCGCCGACCAGACCGCCCGCCGGCCGCCGGACAGCGCGCCGGCCGAGCAGCCCGCCGACACGCACGAGCGCCGAAGCGCCAGGACCGCGCCGCAGGCCGCGCTGCCCGCCGCACACGCACAGAGAGCCGAAGCGCCGGTACCGAGACGCACGGCCGCGAGCACGACGCCGAACAGCACGAGAGCGACGAAGCAGCGATAGGACAGAGCGAAGCGGACGGCGTACGGCCGAGAGCAACGCACCGAGAGCCGAGAGCGACGGACCGCGGAAGCCGGCCGCGCAGCCGACGCACCGAGCGCCGAAGCGCGGAACTGCCGCCGTACTCGCGCCAGGAAGTCACTAGACGATTCACTAAGCTGCATGACCGCGCATGCGGCACGCATCCCTGCCCGACCTATATCCCATAAAGATCTTACCTCTCCTCCTCTCCTCCTCCTCACTTCACCTCAGTACACTCTCATATAAATGATGAATGCTCCCATTACTACCAGCCATGTTCTGCAAATCTATCCTTGTGTTTTTAGGAAAACAATAACTCAATATTTGATGGTGGGGTCCTGTCCCCATGATGATGTATAGCCCCCCCCCTACCCCCACACAGAGGTGGGAATTAGCGAGAGTGTGTGTGTCTATGTGAGTGTGTGTGTCTGTGTGTGTACCTGTGTGTGAGCGTTATATCTGTGTGAGTGTGTGTCTGTGTGAGTGTGTGTGCGCGCGCGTGTGTGTTTGCGTGTCTTTCAAGGGTTCAAATTCATTTTCCGGAGGGTGACCGTCCTCTAAGATGAGTATTGGCCCAGTGATCTCAGATGGATTACAGCCAGATCTGAACTGAGTGCTGCTCCCCCACCATGCTGCTCCCCCACCATGCCCCCCGCCCCCCGCCCCACACCTACATCCCAAACTAAGTACCGCAGGGACGAAGGGACAAACGGTTCAAACTCTTCCTGGGGGCGCAGCATCAGAACTTCATCGTGTGGTGATGTAGCGGAGGTGGTTCGGGGACAATACCCCCCTTCTGGTAACCGACCTCCTCTGCTGGGCTGACAGGGCTTTAGCTCTGAGAGTTACCGCACACGCCCCCTGCTCTCTCGTCCACCTCTCCCCTCGTCTGACCCCACTCCCTATGACCTCCCCCTGCCTCTCCGCCTCCTCCTCCTCCTCCTCCCCCTCCTTCTGATGTTTCCTCCTCTTCCCACCTGCCCCCCTCCTCCTCCTCCACACACATACAGACATGTGGCACACAAACACCTAATGTCGTATTTGCCCCTCTGTAATTCACACATACAACACACCACACACACACACAACACACACACACACACACACACACCACACACACACACACACACACACACCACACACACACACACACACCACACACACCCTGAGGCCTCTGCTTCCCTCTGTCAGTTCCTCTGAGATATGACAGTCTGCTCTGATGTTGTTGGCGAGCTCTTGCGCTAATAGGGGCTACCACTGATAACATGCCTTATGACTGATCATGACGAGGAGGGGAGGAGAGGTAGGGGGGAGCAGGTCGCAGGAAAGAGAGGAGAGAGGGCGAGAGGAGAGGAGTGACGAGAGGATGAGGAGAGGAGAGAGACGGAGAGGCAGTAGGAGAGGAGAGCCGAGAGGACGATGGACCATGAGGAGAGGAGAGGAGACGGAGAGGCAGAGGATTTGTGATGGAGAGGAGAGGAGAGGAGAGGAGAGGAGAGGATGGAGGAGAGGATGAGAGAGGAGATGCTGATGTTGAGAGAGTTGGAGGAGAGGATTCGGAGGAGAGGAGAGGAGGTGATGGGGAGAGGAGAGGAGGGGAGAACAGGAGTCAGAGGAGAGGATGGGATGAGGAGAGGAGGAGGAGTAGGATGAGGATGAGCGAGGAGAGATGGAGAGGAGAGGAGAGGAGAGGAGAGGATGTAGGTGTTGAGGTGAGAATGGGAGGAGATGTGATTGTGACTTCTGGTGAGGTGAGAGGTGGGTCCTTTAGTGTGTTGGTGAGAAGGGGAGAGGTTGAACAAGGCTAATTAGCCAGTTGCGACACCACTTTCCCCCTCCCTCCGTTCGTCGTTGCCACTCTGGAAGGCATCCTCCCAAGAATGTCACCTTGGTAACGCAACATGCGACAGACAGGCTTGCTTCAGACAGTCTCCTCCACATGTGAGGGAACCATTTACTCAGTAAAAGTCAAAACAGGAACGGCATGGTGTGGATGATGATGGACTGATTAATGCTGTGAAACTGAGGAAACAGTGGAGGAAGGAAACAGTAACTGTTACACTTCAGAATGAGCGTTTAGACATGACTTGATGATGCCCTACAGTACGGCTTGTCCCAGTGTGTCCACCACACACTACACACACATCATTCACACACAACACGACACACACGCATTATGTAACACACATCCAATCCATGGCTACACATGTGACCCCGACACAAACCACACACCACACACCACCCCTCTGACACACACACACACACAAAACCCCCACCACCATCCACACACACACTGCTAGAGTAATAGGCTTGTGCTCACACCCATCCTCTCTGAGAGAATCCAAACATAGCCCTGCCTAGACACGTCTAAAGCAATTAAGTAGAGTCCTGGTTTGTGAGGGTGTGGTGTGTGTGTGGTGGGGAGGAGTGGGTACGTGAGAGAGAGGAAAGTGTGGTGTGGGATGAGCGTGTGTGGGTGTGTGTGTGGAGTGATGTACGTGAGTGAAGGTGTGTGTGGGGAGGAGAGTGTGGGGTGCATGCATGCGTCCCATGAGTTTGGAGGGAGAGAATAAGGGATTTGAAACCATGCCGATGCTGTGCTGTTGAAGAATCGGCAGAAATGAGATATGCCCTCAAACCCACAGAGAGGACTCAAGTGGACGTGTGTGTGGAGAGAGAGAGTGGAATGGGAGAGAGAGAGAGGGAGAGAGAGGGAGAGGGGGACGAGGAAGAGA
>CAEFZP010002871.1:0-78624 GCA_903064625.1 Mallotus villosus
GTGCCCAGACTGTTAGAAAGGGGCTCGGCCTAGACCTAACTCTAAGACACACACAGCCAATCACGACGGTCTACGCCGGCTCTCTCGTCCGTACGGAGAGAGAGAGGAGCCGACGGCAGGTGGAGGGAGGATGGAGGATGTTCCATCACCTGTCCTAATGAGACATGAGGAGGAGGAGAAACGCTGGGCTGTTGCAGCCGCAGACCCCAGGATGGGGGAAGGGGCTGGAGGCTGGGGGGAAGGAGGCTGTGGGGGGCTGGCGTCGGAGACCCAGACAGTTAGAAAGGGGCCCGCCGCTTCACAAACACCTGAAGCTGGGATGTGGACAGACAGGCATGACCCCCACCCTCCCCCCCCCTCCCAGCTCAACCACTCCGCAGGGGGTTCCGAGATGTGAATCCTGGGCGCACGCACAGTAGCCTGACTCGGGTTCACAGGTTCTGAGTCCTGCTGTGCTCAGGGTCTCTGTTGTGGAGTCACCATGCTCTCTCTCTCTGTCTCTCTCTGTATCCCTCTTTCTCTCTCTCTGTCTCTCTCTCTGTCTCTCTCTCTGTCTCTCTCTCTCTGTCTCTCTCTGTCTCTATGTGTCTCTCTGTGTCTCTCTCTGTCTCTCTCTGTGTCTCTCTCTCTCTCTCTGTGTCTGTCTCTCTCTCTCTCTCTGTCTCTCTCTGTCTCTCTCTGTCTCTCTCTGTCTCTCTCTCTCTCTCTCTCTGTGTCTCTCTCTGTCTCTCTCTGTCTCTCTCTGTCTCTCTCTCTCTGTCTCTCTCTCTCTCTCTCTCATCATGGTGGCAAGCGTAGGACAGCTAAGTCGCCGGCTAGGTGGAAAAAACACACTTTCCACAGTTTTATTTGTGAAAAGAGAGAGAGAGAGAGAGGGAGAGGGAGGGAGAGAGAGGTTTACACAGTCCCCCCACACACTCCACCACCTACACAACAGGTTAGCCATTCTTCGGAACCCACGGAACCTTCTCCGGGCATCACGGAATGTTCCAGAAGAGGCTGGATGGAACTCGACGAGGACGGCAGAGGGCAAAACAAAACAACAAGATGCACAGGAGAGGGCTTTATGTGCTCTGACCCGCTAGCGCGGGCCTCCAGCCCCTGCCTCCCTCCTATATGTGGTACACTAACTACCCCAGCTATGTATAGGACTTCACTGGCCCGCTCTAAAATAGGAACCACAGCTAACATTACAAGTCCAGTCCCTAAATATTAGCCATTCCCCTAAATACAGACTGCCACAAAGGCTACCTTACATGGGGAGGAGATGGGGGTGGTATGTGGGGCCGAGTTTCTAGGAGGTTTGGAAGAGGAAGGGTGAGGTGGGGTGAGGTGAGGGGTGTGGGCAGGAGGATGCTGTGAGGGGCTAAACACACAGTTCTGTTACCATGACGATAGGAGAAGGGGGGGGAGGATGAGAGAGGGAGATTGAGGATGGACGGATGGATGAACCCATTAAAACTCAATGTCAACAGAAACGTGGATAACCGAGTTTCTTACAATCCGTCTCAAACTAGGTCCGGTGTCCAGTTTATCCGACTTGACAGCTTGTGAACACAAGACGTTCACCGAGCTCCTCAGCCGCTGCCTGTGTGGGGCACATCCCTGCTATCAGGGGACCACAGAGAGCTACCTGCGTGGGACACATCCCTGCTATCAGGGGACCACAGAGAGCTGGCTGCATGGGACACATCGGTGCTATCAGGGGACCACAGAGAGCTGGCTGCGTGGGGCACATCGGTGTTATCAGGGGACCACAGAGAGCTACCTGCGTGGGGCACATCGGTGCTATCAGGGGACCACAGAGAGCTGCTGTGTGGGGCACATCAGTGCTATCAGGGGACCACAGAGAAGAACCTCCTCAAAACAGCAAAGCTCTTATCTGGTCACGAAGCTTCGACAACAGGCCTTAGACTCTTCATCTCTCTGTTAGCAGTTACCTGAGCATCTAAGTGAAGTTGACCATGAGACCGGGTCATGTATGGGTGTTAGGTTTGGTTCCGTCAGAGAGCGGGTGGTTCAAGGCAGAGGGGCCGGGTGACCTGGAGGGGGGCGCGTTGAGTTTGAGTTGTGAAACATCCCTTTGTGCGGAGCTGAAAACTCGGAGCAGTCAAACATAAAAGAGGATCTTGCGCAGCGCACGGCTTTAAATGTTCCCTTATTTATATCCTCAGCTGTCTTCTTCATCAGGAAAAAAAGACCCTTGCATTCTTCGCTGGAAATATCTCCCTCCGACCACAGATATGTTCAATCTGAATAACTCTCGACAGGAGCACAGCCTCGCCTGCCTGGCCGGCGTGCACACACACACACGCACACGCACACGCACACGCACACACGCTCGCACACACGCTCGCACACACACACACGCAGACACACACACACGCAGACACACACGCGCAGACACACACACACACACACACGCACACACACACACACGCAGACACACACACACACACACACACACCACACACTCGCACACACACACAGACACACACACACGCACGCACACACACGCACGCACACACACGTTTACAGCCTGTTATCAGGCAGTGTGATGGCAATGACTCCTGAAGGAGAAGGAGGGATGGAGGGAGGAGATAGAGAGAGAGAGGGGGGGTGTTAGGAAGTAGAAGGAGGGATGGAGGGAGGGAGGAGAGAGTGTGTTGTTGTAGGAAGTAGAAGGCCTTGTACTTGATTGTTATCAATACTTCCACTCTGTCACTAAGCTCTCTCTTTCACTGATCTATCAGAGGTGCTACGCAGACTGCTGTAGGAGAGAGGCGGCCGTGACGAGGCAGCTCTGGGTCGTCATGGCTTTGGAGAAGGCCTGACAAACACTTCCTGTAGAGCAGACACCTGAGCCTATCACAGCCAGGATCATCACACCCAGGAACCAATCACAGGCTAGGACCCAACAGACTGAGACGCTCTCCTTCCTCCTTCCCCTACACACCCCCTGCCCCGCCCTTCAAACTTTATAACTTTACTGAGTTATTAATGCCTTTGTAGCATCTTTTGAGTTTTTGCATATATTCCTTTAATTGGAAAAAAAATTGCAAAACATCTCACTATCAGATAGAGTTTTCCCAAAGTTAAATACCTGGAACTAAGAAGGAGAGGTAGCCATCTACCGCTGTTGGGACGAGCCTTTAGGGAGAAAAAAGCAAAGAGAGCAGAACAACAAAGAAGTAAAGAGAACTCACTGGTGTTCCCCCCGGTGCCCACAGTGTTGATGGTGCTGGGCACCGACGATGACGGATACAGCGCCAGGTGTCCGTTCTCACAGCCGTGCGGCCCCTGAGACAGCCAGCCGCCCCCCAGCCCGAGTCCCTCGAGCCCTGCCACCCGTTCAGACGGTCGTCCGAGCCGTACCGCTGGTGATGCTGCAGGGGGTACAGGTGGGCTGAGCCCGAGGTGGTGGTGGAGGAGGAGCCGAGGAGGAGGAGGAGGACAGCGTGGAGGGAGGGGTCTGGTGGTGGTGGTGGAGGCCGTGAGGGGCCGGGGGTCTCTCCAGGGAGTCTCCCCGAGCCGCTGCCCTCTCCTCCAGGTGGTTGAGCCACAGGGCCAGGGCGGCGCGGTCGTCCAGAGACGTGGCGGGGTGGATGAGCGCGTAGGAGAGCAGCTGGCGAGACTCCTCCAGGTGACGGCCGTGCTCGATGGTGTGAGCCAGGATGCGGGGAAGCAGGTGCATGTACTCGCCTTGGCCTCCGTGTTGCCAGGTTGAGGAGGGCAGGTGGGTGAGGACCAGAGAGATGACACGCTCCTTGGGCTCGCCCGCCCACTGGGCTGATCACCACTGGGATGGGAGAGAGAGAGAGACAACAGGTAAGCCAACAGGTGAGAGAGAGAGATGAGAGAGAGAAGAAGACTGAGAGAGAGAGAGCAGAGACAGAAGAGAAATAGAGAAGAGAGAGAGAGAGACAACAGGTAAAAGAGATGAGAAGAGAGAGAGAGAGAGAGAGAGAGAGAGAGGAGAGATGAGGAGAGAGAGAGGATAGGAGAGAGAGAGAGAGATGAGAGAGGGGAAAAGAGAGAGAGAGCAAGAGAGAGAGTAGAGAACAGAGAGAGACTAGCTGAGGACCAAGGTAACAGATAACATTTGTAATGTAAAGCTGTATTCTACAGAGCGTATGATGATAGAGCTTGTGGTATCCACCCTCTAACCAGCCTGACCATCCAGACGTAAACACAACCATGAGGTCAGAACCAAACACCCTAACCCTAACACAACCATGAGGTCAGGACAAAAACCCTATCATGTCGCCCAAAACACGAACAATCCAAAGCACCACAAAACTAATGTGTTTCCATCTACGGCACAAACACACAAACACACTGGTTTCTTTCAGGAGATGCTAGACGTGTCAGACGATGTGGAACTTGGATTCGAGCCGTAGACCATACCCCATTGTTCAGGACTGTACACACTGACATCTCATATGACACAGACCTAGTCATTCAGCACTGTGGGCCACACTTCCAGTGATTCAGCAAACACGTCACGCTTGTTCTCCGAGTCCTCTCACGACTCAAACAACCTCCCCTATTCCAATATCAACCTTTCTCATTACATATTACGTCATTTAGCAGACGCTCTTATCCAGAGCGACTTACAGTAAGTACAGGGACATCCCCCCGAGGCAAGTAGGGTGAACTGCCTTGCCCAAGGACACAACTTCATTTTGCGCGGCAAGGAATCGAACCGGCAACCTTCTGATTAACAGCCCGATTCCCTAACCGCTCAGCCATCTGACTCCTCATATTTGGCCTTGTTCAGCACAGTGTGCGTGTGGATCAGAAGTGTCGAGCAGAAATAAGTGGAAACAGCCCTCTACACAGTGGAGTGCCACTCAGAAGAAAAGCTCAGTGTTGTAATATTGTGGCCCTACAGTGTCTGTGGTTCAAGGGGTCATGGCAGGGTCACCCCTCCGCAACTCATTAATATTCCAGAGGAAATCGACCAACTGACAAAACCACAGAAGAAGCCTCTGCTGTTTGCATGTTGCTGGAAACTGTCCAGTGCAAATGAACTATGGGAAAGATGACAGGTAGAATCTTTTTAACATGTGAAAGATGAGATGGGAGGGGGGAGAGAGGAGAAGGAGAGAGAGAGGGGAGAGGGGAGGACACAGGAGAGAGGGAGGAGAGGGGAGAGGGAGGACACAGGAGACGAGAGAGGAGGGAGGACAGAGGAGAGGGGAGGAGAGGACACAGGAGAGGAGAGAGGGAGGACAGAGGAGAGAGAGAGGAGACAGAGGAGAGGGAGGACACAGGAGAGGAGAGAGGGAGGGCGACAGAGGAGAGGGGAGAGAGACCCGAGGAAAAGGAGAACGAGATGGAAGGACGAGGGAGATGGGGAGGGAGGACACAGAGGAGAGGAGAGAGGGAGGACAGAGAGAGGGAGGACACAGGGAGGAGAAGAGGGAGGACAGAGAGAGGGGAGGAGAGGACACAGGAGAGGAGAGAGGGAGGCACAGGAGAGGAGTGAGTGGAGGACAGAGGAGAGGGGAGGACCAGAGAGGAGAGAGGGAGGACAGATGAGAGGATGAGAGGGGGAGGGACATCAGAGAGACGAGTGGGAGGACACAGGAGAGAGCGAGAGGGGAGTGACAGAGGGAGAGGGAGGACACAGAGAGGGAAGGACAGAGGAGCGAGCGACGACAAAGGACAGACGACAAGGACAGAGGAGACCAGACTGAGGACAAGGAGGACAGAGGAAAGGAGAGAGCGACGACACAGGGAGAACTGAGGAAGGGAGGAACCAGATGAGAGGACAAGGGAGACAAGGACTTAACAAGAGGACTGAGCGAGACAAACACGAGAGATGGAGAAGAGAGGAGAGCGCAGCACAAGGGAATGAGGACAAAGGAGAGGAGAGAGGGAGGGAGGACACGGAGAGGAGGACAGAGGACAGAGGACTGTTGCCACTGCTGCTCTTGGCCTCTATGATTAGTGTGTCCCCCTCTTAGAGACCTTTTTCTGGCTTCTGCCATTTTTACTGAGCGCCGTCACAGGGCCCAGACTGAGCGCCGTCACAAGGGCCCCAGACTGAGCGCCGTCACAAGGGCCCCAGACTGAGCGCCGTCACAAGGGCCCCAGACTGAGCGCCGTCACAAGGGCCCCAGACTGAGCGCCGTCACAAGGGCCCCAGACTGAGCGCCGTCACAAGGGCCCCAGACTGAGCGCCGTCACAAGGGCCCCAGACTGAGCGCCGTCACAAGGGCCCCAGACTGAGCGCCGTCACAAGGGCCCCAGACTGAGCGCCGTCACAAGGGCCCCAGACTGAGCGCCGTCACAAGGGCCCCAGACTGAGCGCCGTCACAAGGGCCCCAGACTGAGCGCCGTCACAAGGGCCCCAGACTGACGGCAGAGAGAGGTGTGACTACCACAACCCCCTGAGGCGGTGACGCATCCTTCGTTTCAATGATCCTTTAAATGAGTGGGTGTGTGTTTGTGGAAGTGTTGTGTGTGTGTGTGTGTGTGTGTGTGTATACTATGTGTGTGTATACTGTGTGTGTGTATGTGTGTGTGTATATACTATGTGTGTGTATGTGTGTATACTGTGTGTGTATGTGTGTGTGTATATACTATGTGTGTGTATGTGTGTGTGTGTATACTTTGTTTGTGTGCTGCTGGATGACTGTGGTCTTGGGCTAGGGTCCAGTGGGTGTGGTAATCACGTCCTGACCCTCAGTAACACCCTTCTCCTAAATGTAGAGCCTACAGGCCGGCTCCACCTCCTCTCCCTCGTCCCTCCATATCTCTTCTCTCCCTCTCTCCCTCTCTCCTCTCTTTAAATCGGGCTCGTTCTGTCAGCGTAGCCGCAGTGGGCGTGCTAACAATAGGTCTCTTCTCATCCCCGGGACTCCACTTCCTCTGCCCTACTGAACCTCCTCTCCGCCATCCCACTCTCCTTTCCCTCCCCCTCCCCTACCTCCCTCCCTCTCCCTCTCTCTCTCCCCTCCTCTCCGTTACTCAGTTTGCATAAAGACCCTCGTCATCCTTCTTCCTGTCACGCCCTCTCCTCTCCGTGTCTCTGTCGTCATGACGCCCTCACGCCGTCCCCTGCCTCGTCATGAAGTCGTATCGACTCTGCTGACGATAAGAATCCCACGCTGCTCCCTCCGTGTGAGGACTGGATACACACATGCTAGGACGCCGCTAAAGCTGAGCATGTAGCGCCCACTCGGTGCCTCCGACACCAGGAACGAGTGTCAACAAGAACGAGGTCACTTCCTCTGACGAGAGAGAGAGAGACACACACGCAGCGCAGACGGATCCCTGTCACAGAGGTCGCCAAGAGGCCCAGCCAGGGGTCAAAGTTCACCGATGGGGAACACTGCTGGCCGACATCACACGGGAAGGTTGTGTGAGTGCAGAGTCTGAGGCTGTCGGGCTCCGCCCTCCCCTCCTCCACACCCCATCGCTGACCCACGGGGTCAATGCTAACCTCATCCAACTTGAGGAAAGGGAAGGGGAAATGAGGGGAGGGAAGGAACCGGGAAACGGAGAGAGAAACGTCAGACAGTGGGGGATGAGTAGGCTTTCCTCCCCTCCCTGTTGTGCCAGACCAACAACCATCCCTTCTCCCTCTCTCCACTTCCCTTCCCTCTCTTCTCTATCCCTCTCTCTCTACACCTCTCCCTCTCTCCTCTGCACTCTCCTCACTCGCTCTCTCTCTCTTTCCCTCTCTACTCTCTCTCACCGCCTTTCCCTCCCGCTCTCTCAGTCTCTCTCATCTCTCTCTCTCGACTCTCTCTGCTGCTCAACTCATCTGCGTCTCATCTCTCTTCTCTCTCTACCTCTCTACCCTCACTGTACGCATCTCCGATATCACCGCGCTCCTCCCTCGTCCTCTCTCTTCTCTCTCTCTTCTCTATATCTCTCTCTCCACTTCCTCGATACAATGCAGTCTTTCTCTCGCAACTCTCTCTTCAGCTCAGTCTCTCGTGCACTCCATCTCTCTCTCTCTCTCCTCTCCCTCTAGTCACCGTCTCTCTCTCTCTCTAGCGCTCTACCTCACCTCGCTCTCTCGCTCTCTCTCTAGACCTAGACGCTGTCTCACCCCCCATTCAGCTCCCTTTCTAAAAAGACTGAGTCGTCTTTAGCTCTCTCGCCCCTCCCCCCCCCTCTCTCTTGTTTTCCCTCCGCCCTCCGTCTGAATGCTGACTGGTGTTTATTGAGTCAGCTACAGGGCACAGACACGCCTGCCCTCCACCACTGGCTGACAGACAGCAGAGGAAGAGCTCCGCTCTCTCTACTCACTCTCTGTCTCTCTCACTCTCTGTCTCTCTCTCTATGTGCTCTTCTCTCTGTCTCTCTCACTCTCTGTGTCTCTCTCATCTCTCTCTCACTCTCTGTGTCTCTCTATGTGTCTCTGTCTCTCTCTGTCTCTCTACTCTCTGTCTCTCACTCTCTGCGTCTCTCTCTGTGTCTCTGTCTCTCTCTGTCTCTCTCTCTCTCTGTCTCTCACTCTCTCTCTCTCTCTCTCTCTCTCTGTCTCTCACTCTCTCTCTCTCTCTCTCTGTCTCTCACTCTCTCTGTCTCTCTCTCTGTCTCTCTCTCTCTCTGTGTGTCTCTCTCTGTTTCTCTCCCCGTCTCTCTCCATTTCAACTGAGGAAGGAAGAGAGAGAGACACAGAGAGAGACACACAGAGAGAAAACACACAGAAAGAGACAAAGAGAGAGAGAGAGGAGGTTGTGAGCCCTAAAAAAGACCCAGAGATGTGTGTGTGAAGGGTTATGAAGAAGGGCTTGTGTTTAAAACAAGAAGCAAAAGCCAACGCCAGATGAAAGACAATGAGAGGGTCACTGTCCGGAATCTGTGAATCACTGATGTATCACGTGGCAGAGAGAGAGACAGACAGAGAGAGACAGAGAGAGACAGAGAGAGACAGGGAGAGAGAGAGAGACAGAGAGAGAGACAGGGAGAGAGAGCAGGGAGAGACAGAGAGAGAGAGAGAGAGAGAGAGAGAGAGAGAGAGAGGAGAGAGAGACAGACAGTGTTGATTAAACAGTATTGGAGGTGAACGCCGCTGTATCCTGCCTCAGCCAGACACCTGTCTCATCCTGACAGACATGATCAGACCTTCAGCACAGTCCTGGGTCTAGTCCCCACTTCTCCTTATAATCCTCTCATCCTTTTTTTGCCTAAAATAGCAGCTTTTGCCCGGAAGAGGAAAGCCTGGGTCAGGAGGACAGTGATTCACACACACACACACACACACACACACACACACACACACACACACTAGCCGAAACAGTCTTACATCATTTACTATAAACACAGACCTGTTTTTATCTGCCTCCTTATCTACTAACATCTACCACTTCCTCTCTCTTCACTTGTCATTCAGGTGTTCAGGCTTTAGTGAACTCATGTGCCAGGTATTACAATGTATCTGGTAAATATACACACACACACACACACACACACACAAAGGGCGTGTCCACAGCAAGCCACTGCAGACTGCCAAACAAACAGTCTACAGAAGAGAAAAAACCTATTTTTAATGACAGTAGTTGAAAAAATAAGGGATCACCCAGAGAGTTGGACAGTAGGGGAGTGACGTCGACATCCCATCCCAGGAGGAGCCCCCTCTGACCCCCCTGCCCGGCCTACAGGCCGCCCCCCACCCTGGTTCCACTGGACAGAAATGCTGGCATTGCAACTCACAAGCGACAGTCTCAGAGAGAATGTGACCGTTCACTATTCTGACACACACACACACCTCACAACAGAAACACGTACACACAGACCTACTCCCATGTCTGTGTGTATAGAAAGTGTTTGTCAGACACATGATTCTCCTCGTTCTATAAATAGGCTGGTCCACATCACACACTAGCCCACAGCACAGGCGACAGATAACGGACTATTAATACCAGACCAGGAGCGGCCAGGCACATCAATCGGAAATCAGCCTGCCAACGAGAACACACACACACACACACACACGTACACACACACACACACACACACACACACACACACGTACACACACACACACACACACACACACACACACCAGTACCACAGGTCTTTCATCGTAAGGGTTAGTATGAGAGAGTGTGTGTGTGTGTACATGTGTGTGTGTGTGTACATGTGTGTGTTACTATCCGCCCACCCCCATCCCTCTCCTCATGCCTCCCCCCCCCCAGGACAGGACAGCATTAGGGCTCATGAGCTGCAGTGCTGTATTCATCCTGTTAGCAGAACAAGCCTTCTCCAGGGTTCTACCTCCAGGGTTCTACCTCCAGAGTTCTACCTCCAGAGTTCTACCTCCAGAGTTCTACCTCCAGAGTTCTACCTCCAGAGTTCTACCTCCAGAGTTCTACCTCCAGTGTTCTACCTCCAGAGTTCTACCTCCAGTGTTCTACCTCCAGAGTTCTACCTCCAGAGTTCTACCTCCAGAGTTCTACCTCCAGGGTTCTACCTCCAGAGTTCTACCTCCAGAGTTCTACCTCCAGAGTTCTACCTCCAGGGTTCTACCTCCAGGGTTCTACCTCCAGAGTTCTACCTCCAGGGTTCTACCTCCAGAGTTCTACCTCCAGGGTTCAGCCTCCAGGGTTCTACCTCCAGGGTTCTACCTCCAGGGTTCTAACCCCAGGGTTCTACCCCCAGGGTTCTACCTCCAGAGTTCTACCTCCAGGGTTCTACCTCCAGGGTTCTACCCCCAGGGTTGTTTAGAGTTGTTGAGTCAACACACAGCCCAACACAGCGTGTTCCTTTACTCTCTCAGGGCCAACATGAGGGATGGTGGTGTGTTTGTTTCTGCATGTTTCCATATGTCGGTGTGTTGTGTGTGTGTGTGTAGGGGTCAGTTTCTGTGTCTCGTCTCTGTGTTCTTGTGTGTGTGTGTGTGTGTGTGTGTGTGTGTGTGAGTGTGAGTTGGTGTGTGTGTGTGTGAGTGTGTGAGTGTGTGAGTGTGTGTGTGTGTGTGTGAGTGTGTGAGTGTGTGTGAGTGTGTGTGTGTGAGTGTGAGTGTGTAGTGTGTGTGTGTGGGTCCTCCTGACCCACTACAATGAGAAGCAACATGCAGACAGACCAGCAGCAGCTAACTGAACACAGAGTGAGATTTAATCAGCAGGACTGAAAAGGACTGAATAATCTGGGACAAGCGGCCTAAAAAGGTGGCTGGCCAAGAGACCCCTACTCCTGCTGAGAGGAAGAATAACCTTCTGAGCTCTGGACACACACACACACACACACACTCACACGTATATTCTGAAACAGAGGGAAGATTTTCCAGCAGAGGAAACTCAAAGACAGGGAAAACGTCCTGCTTGGAAAAAGGCCGTTTGGATCAAACTGAGGAAGTCGAGAGAGAGAGAGAGAGAGAGAGAGAGAGGGAGAGAGAGAGAGGGAGAGGGTGAGGAGAGAGAGAGCGAGAGAGAGAGAGAGAGAGAGAGAGAGAGAGAGGGAGAGAGGCGAAGGAGAGAGAGAGAGAGAGAGAGAGAGAGAGGGAGAGGAGAGAGAGAGGGAGAGAGAGAGAGAGAGAGAGAGGGAAAAACTTTGAGGGACAGAAAGGAAAGAAAAGACAGGAGGAGGGAGGAAGAGGGAGGGGGGGAGGAGGAGGAGGGGGGGAGGAGGAGGAGGGGGGAGGAGAAAGGAAAAGCTCTCCTCCCTGCCTCCTTCCTGCGTCTCCAGCTAAGCAGAGGGGAATGTGCTGGCATACCACAGGTCCAGCTGAAGAATGTACAGTTTCCTTAGTTGGGCTGATCAGCTTGATCGCTGCGTCCCAAACGGCCCTGGTGGAAGCAGACATTCTCTTTGAGATCACACCTTCCCACCCCACCTCTTGGCTTGGTGACACACCCTCGTCCAGCCCCAGCCCCAGCCCCCAGCCCTAACCCCAGCCCCCAGCCCCAGCCTCCGTCACAAAGGCACTTCCTCACAAGGACACACAAATCTTCCAGTGTTTCACTTTTTTTGTGCAATGTGGGGAGATGGACAGCGAGGGTGAGAGAGGGGGGTGAGGGGAGAAATAACGCTGCAAACTCTGTGTGTGTGTGTGTGAGAGAGAGAGAGTGGGAATGAGAGAGTATGAGAGAGAGAGAGAGCAGAAACACACCACTGGGCGAGTGGCTGAGTACGAAAGAAAAGCAGAGAGAAAGCTCTAGACAGACAGAGACTGTGTGTATGTGTGTGTGTGTATTACTACTTGTGTGTGTGCGGTGCTGTGTGTGTGTGTGTGTTCCTACTTGTGTGTGTGCGGTGCTGTGTGTGTGTGTGTGTTCCTACTTGTGTGTGTGCGGTGCTGTGTGTGTGTGTGTGTTCCTACTTGTGTGTGTGCGGTGCTGTGTGTGTGTATCCCTACTTGTGTGTGTGCGGTGCTGTGTGTGTGTGTATCCCTACTTGTGTGTGTGCGGTGCTGTGTGTGTGTGTGTGTTCCTACTTGTGTGTGTGCGGTGCTGTGTGTGTGTGTGTATCCCTACTTGTGTGTGTGTGCGGTGCTGTGTGTGTGTGTGTATCCCTACTTGTGTGTGTGTGCGGTGCTGTGTGTGTGTGTATCCCTACTTGTGTGTGTGCGGTGCTGTGTGTGTGTGTATTACTACTTGTGTGTGTGTGCGGTGCTGTGTGTGTGTGTGTGTATTACTACTTGTGTGTGTGTGCGGTGCTGTGTGTGTGTGTGTGTGGATGAGCTCATGGCAGGCCTCCGGCAGCCCCTCCCTCCCCTAGTGGCAGCGGGGTTAGGGCTGGGTCCAGACAAGCAGAGCAAGCAGACAAGCAGAGCAAGCAGACAAGCAGAGCAAGCAGACAAGCAGAGCAAGCAGAGCAAGCAGAGCAAGCAGACAAGCAGAGCAAGCAGACAAGCAGAGCAAGCAGACAAGCAGACAAGCAGACAAGCAGAGCAAGCAGACAAGCAGACAAGCAGAGCAAGCAGACAAGCAGAGCAAGCAGACAAGCAGACAAGCAGAGCAAGCAGAGCAAGCAGACAAGCAGACAAGCAGACAAGCAGAGCAAGCAGACAAGCCTCCACAGGCCTCAGCTCAATCCTGGGCCTCGCATACATACACGTCTGGGATCCGGGTGTGAAAGGTGAGAGAGGAGGGGGGAGCCAGGAGGGGGAATGTTGACTGTACAATAGGCAGGTTAAAGAAGGAATGTTGCTGGTTCAAGAATCTGTGAGTTTGCTTCTAGACTGAAGAGGAAGCACCTTCCAGAAAGCAAGAGGAGGAGAGGAAGGAAGAGAGCGTACAAAAAGATACAAGTGTATTTAAAAAAAGGCAAGAGTGAGAGAGAGAGGGTGAGTCATTCCAGAGCGAGGGGCGTGGCAGACATGACGATGGTGTCAAGATAAAGAGGGATGTGAATTAATGCCAGATTGTAACACAGAGTGAGACTGATACAGTGTGGCTTTCTGTGGGAAAGAAAGGGTGAAGGAAGGAGGGAGAGAGAAGAGGGCGGGAGGGACCGAAAGAGAGAGGAGCAGGGAGAGGAGCAGGGAGAGGAGCAGAGAGAGGAGCAGGGAGAGGAGCAGGGAGAGGAGCAGGGAGAGGAGCAGGGAGAGGAGCAGAGAGAGGAGCAGGGGGAGGAGCAGGGAGAGGAGCAGGGAGAGGAGCAGGGAGAGGAGCAGGGAGAGGAGCAGAGAGAGGAGCAGGAGAAGGTTGGATCACAACACCTCCGTCAAGGGGAGAGAGGGAGAGAAAGAGGGAGACAGAAACTAAAAGTGTGAGACAGGTATCAGTCAGACAGGTATCAGTCAGACAGGTATCAGTCAGACACAGGAAGCAGCCAGACAGGTATCAGCCAGACACAGGTATCAGTCAGACACAGGGAGCAGGCAGACAGGTATCAGTCAGACACAGGAAGCAGGCAGACAGGTATCAGTCAGACACAGGAAGCAGACAGACAGGTATCAGTCAGACAGGTATCAGTCAGACACAGGAAGCAGACAGACAGGTATCAGTCAGACAGGTATCAATCAGACAGGTATCAGCCAGACAGGTATCAGCCAGACACAGGAAGCAGGCAGACAGGTATCAGTCAGACACAGGAAGCAGACAGACAGGTATCAGTCAGACAGGTATCAGTCAGACACAGGAAGCAGACAGACAGGTATCAGTCAGACAGGTATCAATCAGACAGGTATCAGCCAGACAGGTATCAGCCAGACACAGGAAGCAGGCAGACAGGTATCAGTCAGACACAGGAAGCAGACAGACAGGTATCAGTCAGACAGGTATCAGTCAGACACAGGAAGCAGACAGACAGGTATCAGTCAGACAGGTATCAATCAGACAGGTATCAGCCAGACAGGTATCAGCCAGACAGGTATCAGCCAGACACAGGAAGCAGCCAGACAGGTATCAGTCAGACAGGTATCAGCCAGACAGGTATCAGCCAGACAGGTATCAGTCAGACAGGTATCAGTCAGACACAGGAAGCAGCCAGACAGGAAGCAGCCAGACAGGTATCAGCCAGACACAGGAAGCAGACAGACAGGTATCAGACAGACAGGTATCAACCAGACACAGGAAGCAGACAGACAGGTATCAGACAGACAGGTATCAGACAGACAGGTATCAACCAGACACAGGAAGCAGCCAGACAGGTATCAGTCAGACAGGTATCAGTCAGACACAGGAAGCAGCCATGTTAGACAACCATCCGGTGGTTGACACTAACACCTCACAACACATGATCCTTCCTGCTGCCCTGCACACACCCTTATATACACTGTATACACATGTATAGTATACACACTCAATACACATGTATAGTATCCACACTCAAGCACGGAGCGGGAGAATCAGCAGTGTGTTAAATCTAAGCATGCGGTCATCTTCCTTTTAGGGAAAACACATGTGGACGGAAGCCTGATGTGTGTTTTTGTGTGTTTTGAAGTTTGTGCTTCCACTCAAATGAGCGCGTGTTTCCCTCCTTGAGGTTCCATTTATAATGATGACCTCTAATCCTGCGTTTGGAAATAGTCGTCGGGTGAGCAGCTAACTATCTACTGAGCTCAGCTGGTCACACAACAAAGTAGGAAACACCTGTTTCTGTCAGTAGGCCGAAGCCGGCAGCAAGGCACCGTGTTCTCTCAGGGGTGTGTGTGTGTGTGTGTGTGTGTGGGTGTGTGTGTGTGTTCTCCCATTGTTCATTCACCGAGGATGAGCTACACTTTTTCAGCATCCTCTCCACTACAGGAACAGGAAACGCATCACAGCAACGACAAAAAAAAAGTCCTGTCCTGTCTCCAGCTATTATACCATGCAGGGCCTGATGAGGACACTCAGCAGAAACATCCAAAATGGAGGCCGTTGTTCTGGGTCTGGACAGTGAGCTACACAATTTCGTTTTGAGATGTCTGCCTGAAGGTGTTTGGAACTTAAAGGATCTGAAAAAAGACCATGTAATCCCTTCTAAACTGATCCTCAGTCTTGCTAGAAGGGATAGATATGTGTGTGTGTGTGTTTGGGGGGGCGGGCAGAGAAATCCAGCATGATTAGAAAAGTAAAGCATAGCTACAGAACAAGTAGAGGAATGAGAGTAGTGTGCGTGGGGTGTGTGTGCATGTAGCCTGTGTGTGTGGTGGTGAGGGGGTGGGGGAGAGGTAGTGTACCTGTGCTAGCTGCAGTGTGTGGGGGTGGGTGTGCATGTAGCCTGTGTGTGTGTGTTGTGTGTGGTGTGTGTGTGTGTGAGGGGGTGCAGGTGTTCCTGTGCTAGCTGCGTGGTGGGGTGTGTGTAGCTGGTGTGGTGGTGTGAGGGGGTGGGGAGAGGTAGTGTACCTGTGCTAGCTGCAGTGTGTGGGGTGTGTGCGTGTAGCCCGTGTGTGTGTGGTGGTGGTGAGGGGGTGGGGGAGAGGTAGTGTACGTGCTACGCATGTGTCTTAGCCGTGTGTGGGGTGTGTGCATGTACGCCGGTGTGTGTGTGTGTGTGGTGGTGAGTGGGGTGGGGGAGAGGTAGTGTACCTGTGCTAGCTGCAGTGTGTGGGATGTGTTGGTGAGGTTCAGTGTGGCAGTCGCAGCTATGCCCGGAATGTGAGCTTGTGCTCTGCAGGACTGGAGGAGCCCTGAGCACTATTTAAGGACAAAGCAGGGGCCCACTGAGCCAGACTCTCCCAGCCCACACCTACACACACATCCCACACCACTACACACACATCCCACACCTACACACACATCCCACACCTACAACCACACGACAAAACCCATCACTACAACACACATCACACAACCATACACACACACACACTAAACACACATCCCCACACCTACACACACACATACAACACACATCCCACAACTACACACACATCCCACACACACACATCCACACACACCTACACCTACACACACCTACAACATACATCCCACACCTACACACACATCCCACACCTCCACACACATCCCACACCTACACACACATCCCACACATCACACACACACACCTCACACACCTACACACACATCCCACACCACACACATCCACACCTACACACACATCCCACACATCACACACCTACACACACATCCCACACCTACACCACACATCCCACACCTACACCACATCCCACACCTACACACACATCCCACACCTAAACACACATCCCCTCCTCGTTTGGACAAGAATTACAGTTGTTTTCCTCTCGGAGAAAGCTTTCATACCTGCTGAAGAACCAAAAGTAAACACACAAACAAGAGGCCGAGAGCAATGGAGTTCTGAGAGAAAGTGTGTGATAGAGGAAGGCACCTGTTAACTACAGTGAGGTCGTTTCAGCAGTAACATCACACACTGAACTAACCATCTCAACTGCGTCTGTGTGTGTGTGTGTGTGTGTGTGTGTGTGCGTGTGTGCGTGTGTGCGTGTGTGTGCGTGTGTGCACGTGTGTGCGCGTGTGTGCGTGTGGTATAGTGTGTGACAGAAGTGCTTCCAGAATCCCCTCGTGGTGTGTGTGTGTGTGTGTGTGTGATGCTAAGGGAAATGTCAAGATGGAGCACCATGTGACCACTGTAAGGACTATTGACAACTCTTGTCCATTTCAAACCACAGGAATCTTCTCCAGCAACCTCCTGACTCCCGATCCATAGACCTAATCTCCCTTTTACAGTTAAAGATCTCTCACTGCCCCCAGGGGGAAACTGTCTTGAACATTGCGATGCTATACAGGCTGCATGCAGCAGACACAAGTTACAACTAGACTACATTCAAGCATACGCCACATTAGACTCACTTAGATTTGTCGCAACAGACACTAACCCTAACCAGACCAGACTAGGCCAGACCAGTGTAGGCCAGACCAGAACAGTCTAGGCCAGACCAGCCCAGTCTAGGCCAGACCAGGTCAGACCAGACCAGTAGCCAGACCAGACCAGTGTAGACCAGAGTAGGTCAGACCAGAACAGACCAGACCAGTGTAGGCCAGACCAGGTCAGACCAGACCAGTATAGGCCAGACCAGACCAGACCAGTGTAGGCCAGACCAGGCCAGACCAGACCAGTGTAGGCCAGACAGACCAGTGTAGGCCAGACCAGACCAGTGTAGGCCAGACCAGGTCAGACCAGACCAGACCAGTGTAGACCAGGTCAGACCAGAGTAGGTCAGACCAGAACAGACCAGACCAGTGTAGGCCAGACCAGACCAGACCAGTGTAGGCCAGACCAGACCAGACCAGTGTAGGCCAGACCAGACCAGACCAGTGTAGGCCAGACCAGGTCAGGCCAGACCAGACCAGACCAGTGTAGGCCAGACCAGGCCAGACCAGTGTAGGCCAGACCAGACCAGACCGTGTAGGCCAGACCAGGTCAGCCAGACCAGACCAGACCAGTGTAGGCCAGACCAGGTCAGACCAGTCAGACCAGACCAGTGTAGGCCAGACCAGACCAGACCAGATTCCAGACCAGACCAGACCAGACAGGTCAGACCAGACCAGTGTAGGCCAGACCAGGCCAGACCAGACAGTGTAGGCCAGACCAGGCCAGACCAGACCAGTGTAGGCCAGACCAGGTCAGACCAGACCAGACCAGTGTAGGCCAGACCAGACCAGACCAGATTCCAGACCAGACCAGACCATGACCAGGTCAGACCAGACCAGTGTAGGCCAGACCAGGCCAGACCAGACCAGTGTAGGCCCAGACCAGGTCAGACCAGACCAGACCAGTGTAGGCCAGACCAGACCAGACAGACCAGTTGTAGGCCAGACCAGGCCAGACCAGTGTAGGCCAGACCAGACCAGACCAGACCAGTGTAGGCCAGGCCAGACCAGACCAGTGTAGGACCAGAAAGGCAGAAACAGAGATCTAGGGCAGACACAGACCATAGGAAACAGTGAGGCAGACAGGTCAACAACCAGTGAGGGCAAAGCAGACAAAGAATCAGCTACAGAGAAGTTGCAGCTAGAGGTGTACACAGAAAAACACAAACGTGTGCGAGAGAGAGCGGAGTGATGTGACTGGGCCCCATGATGTCATACATGGCATGACTGGCTCTGGAAGCTGTCAGCCAATCAGCTGTCAGGATGTTGAGGGGGAGCCTTGTTGTGGATGTCACCTTCATTCAAGACCAGAGAAGAGTCATAGAATTGGTGTGTGTGTGTGTATGTGTGTGTGTGAAGTGTGTGTGCATGTGTGTGGTGGAGTGTGTGCATGGTGTGAAAATCTGAGGAGGGACATCCACACAATGCCACAGCCCCGACATCCAGTGGCGCGCTGTTCGGTCCCCAGCCAACCCCAGGGTTCCTGCGTGTTCCCTGGTCGTGATAGATCTGCAGCATGACTTCCTGTCTGCACACTGAACACAAAGAAAGAAAGAATAAAAAAGGGAGAACCAACAAAACGCTGGGAGAAGCGAGAATCGGAAAAATGCGCAAGGGAAAGTAGGTAAGCGGCGCCGAAGAGGGGTCTTGTCGATCCGCGAGGCGAGAGGAGGAGACTCGGAGGAGCCGAGGGACTCCACGACACAGGGCGGGGGCGGGCAGGTGTGCGAAATGCGTGGGAGGGCCCGGGGGGGGGGCGGAGTGTCTTCCTCAAAGCTATTACCGAGATGGAGAAACAAGAAGCGGGAACGGTTAAAGCGAGGCGAAAGGACTCAAGTGATGAGCAAGATCCCTGGGGGTCGAGAGCGGAGAAAGGTCAAGAGGAAAATGGGCGAAAACTATAGGCACGATAAAAATAAATGAGAGAAACGGAAAAGAGCGCGGAAACGGGGAGAAAGAGGACGACGGCAACAGGTATTAAACGCACAAAAAAGAGAAGAAGAGTAACAATAGAAAAGAAAATGAGCGGATGAAAGAAAACTATAGGATAAAACTCACAAGACAGTTAGTAACTAAGAATTCGTCTGATCGTCTGATCTATCTATCCGTCTTTTTCCAGTCACACTCGCTCACTCTCCACAGAATCGAATACAAAATGTCCCGGTTAAGGTTGCGTGTTCCGTCAGGCTAGCCTCCACACTGGACAAGGGGAGGAGGGAGGAAGGAGAGGGGGGGGAAGAGAGAGAGAGATCGAGGACTGGTGCAGATAGGGAAGGAATTTGGCAGGTTCTCTATCCCCGAATCCCGAGATTCTAATAAAGAGTTCACAGAACGCGCAACACGTCCAGAAATTTAAAGCCTGGGCACGCGTGGGTTGAGATGGAAAATCTGACACATCAGAGGGAGGAGGAGGAGCTAGAGGAGGAGGAGGAGGAGGAGCTTCTAGAGAGGAGGAGGAGGGCGGGATGGGTGAGAGTAGGAGGAGGAGGGGGATGGATGAGTGGAAGGAGGAGGGCGGGAGGGTGGAGGAAGAGGAGGGGCAGGGTGTGGTGGCGGAGGAGGAGGAGGAGAGAGGAGGTTGGCTGAAACTAAGGCTGAGCGTTTTTTTTGCAAACAATATGAATAGTTCCCGAAAGTCTCTAAAATCCAGACCCATAGCCTTTCGCCTTACTTGCCTAACTTTGTCTCTCAACCGTCTGCTATCTCCTTCTACTTACATCCTTGAAAAACCGTAGTCGCCCCACCATATTTCAGTCCGACCTCTACAGATTGTGTGACATTACACCTTGTATTATAAAACATGCCTACACCTAACATAAGCGCTAAATACCTGTCTGCCTGATTAAGGAGGACGGACATCCACAGGCCTCCCCACCCCCCCACACACACGGGGGGGTCTGCTGAAACTCTCGCTTACTTATAAGGGATGATTTTCCATTTTTAAGGAACAGGAGAGGGGGAGGGGAAGAGAAGGGAAAGGAAGGAAGAAAGAGAAGTAATGGGAACAAAAAAGGCAAATCGCTTGATGAAGGGAGGCAAGGAGCAAAGGAAAAACATGCCAAAAAAGAACACTCCAGGGGAGGGGGGGGGGGGACGGATCGACCCAGACACTGGGGACGCAGGGGATAGAGCGACGGCTTAGCAAGGGAACGATCCGCTCTCGCATCGCTCATCCCTTGCCCGCCCCGATTCGCTCCCGACACGCTCAATCCTTCTTCCGCGCGGATCCCTGCTTGCGCCCTCGCAACCGACCCACACGGACCAGTAGCGGACAGCGAGCGCCGCCGCGGCGGGCCCCCCGGCCTCCGTCTCCTCTCCCCCTCGCGCTCCAGCAGAGGCGACGGACTCGAGCGCGCCGCCGGCAACGCATCCCGGCGTCACCCTCAGGGCAGAAGATCGAGAAAGCGCCATCAGGAATGCGACCACCTTCGGCGCTGGAGTACGGCGAAGGAGAACAGGTGGGGCGGAGCGGTAGTGGAGAGTCGAGGACGCTTAAGACACAGCGGAAAGCACCAAAGGAATTGGAAGACGCCGGAGAATCAAGATCGCGCTCACAGGGAACAGAGCGAAGACTGGCACACGGACCTCACTAAAGCGACAACGCTAGCCACCCAATTGACTCAACACGTTGGCAGGGGCCCCGCCCAGGAGACAGGCGCGCAGTCCACCGGCCCCGCGCACACAGGGCGAGGGGCCAACACACGCCACGGCGAAGGGAGAGACACGCAGCAACGTCGCCACACCCAGAAGCAAAAGCCTATGAACAAGAGCAACGGGATCTGATAGAAAGAGAGAGCCATACCGAGAGCGCCGCCCACGAACACAAGCGGGGAGAAGCAAAGAACCATGCATAAGCGACTAAGAGAAAGGAAAAAACCAAAACTATCCCAGAAAAGAACGAGAGAAAAGGAGCAAGCGACCTCCAAAAACTGGAGAGACGGGGCAGCAGAGGCAACGACGTCGGCCGCCCAGCATAGAACAGACAGAAAGGACATAAGTAGGGGAGCCAGGGCACGCCACAGGGCAGCGGGGGGGGAGGGAAGATCAAAATAGAAAGAGCAGAGAGAGGAGAAAGAGAGAGAGAAGAGCGAGAGAGAGAGAAAAGAGGAAGAGAGAGAGAGAAAAACGAGGAGGCAAGAGAAAGAAGAAAAAAGAAAAAAAAAAAAGAGAGAGAGAACAAAGAGAGATGAGAAAAAGCAGAGAGAGAGAAAATAAGAGCAGAGCTCCCACTCTCTCTCTCCCCCTCTCTCCCTCTATCCCTCTCTCTCTCTCTTCCCTCCCTCTCTCCTCCCTCTCTCTCTCTGCGCGCCTCGCCGTGCCCACATTCCTAGACAGTCTCCCCACCAGAGACCGGTCGTGACGTCAGGCAGGAATGCTGCTTTCCATCCCAGTTTTGCATCAGCGCAGCCCTAGTTAGGGCAGAAATATCCACTGACTAACTAACAACAGGGAACACACACACGAGTGGAAAGAGGTGGAGAAGGATGAGGCCCAGTCACGTGTGTGTGTGTGTGTGTTTGTATTGTGTGTGTGTATTTGTATGTGTGGGTGTGTATGTGTGTGTGTGTGGGTGTGTATGTGTGTGTGTGTGTGTATGTGTGTGTGGTGTGTGTATATGTGTGTGTGTGGGGATAGGAAATCGGGGCTACTAATCAGAAGGTTGCTGGTTCGATTCCTGGCTGTGTCATATGACGTTGTGTCCTTGGGCAAGGCACTTCACCCTACTTGCCTCGGGGGGAATGTCCCTGTACTTACTGTAAGTCGCTCTGGATAAGAGCGTCTGCTAAATGACTAAATGTAAATTAAATGTGTGTGTGTGTTTGTATGTGTGTCGACCTCCTCATCATGATTAGGGTGAAGGTTGCCCCCCCCCC
This sequence comes from Mallotus villosus, assembly GCA_903064625.1. Taxonomy (NCBI): domain Eukaryota; kingdom Metazoa; phylum Chordata; class Actinopteri; order Osmeriformes; family Salangidae; genus Mallotus; species Mallotus villosus. The sequence continues at coordinate 22,079 of CAEFZP010002871.1, forward strand.
TCTCATTCAAAACCAAATCAACTCTCTGACATGATTTCTCAAACTTGGGTCTGGATTCACTGCAGGTTCTAAAGGGTATGGATTCACTGCAGGTTCTAAAGGGTCTGGATTCACTGCAGGTTCTAAAGGGTCTGGATTCACTGCAGGTTCTAAAGGGTCTGGATTCACTGCAGGTTCTAAAGGGTCTCGATTCACTGCAGGTTCTAAAGGGTCTGGATTCACTGCAGGTTCTAAAGGGTCTCGATTCACTGCAGGTTCTAAAGGGTCTCGATTCACTGCAGGTTCTAAAGGGTCTGGATTCACTGCAGGTTCTAAAGGGTCTCGATTCAATGCAGGTTCTAAAGGGTCTGGATTCACTGCAGGTTCTAAAGGGTCTGGATTCACTGCAGGTTCTAAAGGGTCTGGATTCACTGCAGGTTCTAAAGGGTCTGGATTCACTGCAGGTTCTAAAGGGTATTCTCTCCAACAACACGTCACATGAGAAAATAACTCCCCAAAACATGTATGGGGCTTGTCCTATATGAATGAATAAGTTATAACTTACGTAAGCAACTTAAGAGTTCAAATGAGTTGAACCATCAGTGCTACAACCAGTCTTAAAATAGGATCATCAAATTACTAAACAGGGTCAAAATCACAAGTCTGAAAATATGATGCGTCTGAAATAAATGACACAGTTGCACGCACACACACACACACACACACAGCTGTGACAAGCAGCAAATAAGTTGCATCACTGGCTCCTGGGAACAAGCAAACCTCTTCAGTCAGAGGAAGAAGTGGGTCATTTTAGATTCCCTTCAGTTGTACAGCACTTTCCAAACAGCGTCTTTCCACTCTGCTCAAACTTCCAGCTGCAAATGAACCCTGCAGAGAGACCGCTGACTTTACCTTTTACATTTACACACTTTCATGATTAGTGCAAAAATATATAAATATATATTACTAAGCTAAAATAATGCTACATCGAAGTGATTCAGACTTGTTTTTTTCATTGATTCAGAACTCTGGATTTCAGCCAGACCACAGTGACACACAAGGCAGAGTTCCAGAGTCGCTTAGAGACAGGCTGAGATGTATGGAGGGAGTCAACGGGAGCCACAGGCTCACACAGGTGGGCCTGGGAGGGAGGGGGGGGAGGGGGGGAGGGAGGGAGGGAGGCAGGGGGGGAGGGACTGCTGAGGCCCGTGTTGGGTTGCGTCTGAGGCCCGGAAACACGTGCGAGAAACATCTCCTTCCGTCCTCCGCCTAGCTCCTCCGTCTAGCTCCCCCGCCTAGCTCCCCCGTCTAGCTCCCCCGTCTAGCTCCTCCTCCGTCTAGCTCCTCCTCCGTCTAGCTCCTCCCCCGTCTAGCTCCTCCCCCGTCTAGCTCCTCCCCCGTCTAGCTCCTCCGCCTAGCTCCCCCGTCTAGCTCCCCGTCTAGCTCCTCCCCCGTCTAGCTCCCCCGTCTAGCTCCCCCGTCTAGCTCCTCCTCCGTCTAGCTCCCCCGTCTAGCTCCTCCCCCGTCTAGCTCCTCCCCCGTCTAGCTCCTCCTCCGTCTAGCTCCTCCTCCGCCTAGCTCCCCCGTCTAGCTCCCCCGTCTAGCTCCTCCTCCGTCTAGCTCCTCCTCCGCCTAGCTCCCCCGTCTAGCTCCCCCGTCTAGCTCCTCCTCCGTCTAGCTCCTCCTCCGCCTAGCTCCCCCGTCTAGCTCCCCCGTCTAGCTCCTCCTCCGTCTAGCTCCTCCTCCGTCTAGCTCCCCCGTCTAGCTCCTCCCCGTCTAGCTCCCCCGCCTAGCTCCCCCGTCTAGCTCCCCCGTCTAGCTCCTCCTCCGTCTAGCTCCTCCTCCGTCTAGCTCCTCCTCCGTCTAGCTCCCCCGTCTAGCTCCTCCCCCGTCTAGCTCCCCCGTCTAGCTCCCCCGTCTAGCTCCCCCGTCTAGCTCCTCCGTCTAGCTCCTCCGTCTAGCTCCCCCGCCTAGCTCCTCCGTCTAGCTCCTCCGTCTAGCTCCCCCGCCTAGCTCCCCCGTCTAGCTCCCCCGTCTAGCTCCCCCGTCTAGTTCCCCCGTCTAGCTCCCCCGTCTAGCTCCTCCTCCGTCTAGCTCCTCCTCCGTCTAGCTGCTCCTCCGTCTAGCTGCTCCTCCGTCTAGCTCCTCCGTCTAGCTCCCCCGCCTAGCTCCTCCGTCTAGCTCCCCCGTCTAGTTCCCCCGTCTAGCTCCCCCGTCTAGCTCCCCCGTCTAGCTCCTCCTCCGTCTAGCTCCTCCGTCTAGCTCCCCCGTCTAGCTCCGGTGATCCTCTCACAGACTGAAGGGTGATGGCGTGCTCAGATCAAGTCGTGTGAGGTGAAGGTTGAACACAGGAGGGCCAGCAGCGCCTTCAAACAGCGTGTTCAGCTCCCCATCTCACAGGCTTCGACAGGGAGGAAAAGGACCAACCCTGGTTCTATACAGTCATTTTCATCTCACCGTGTCACAAACCATGACTCCAAAGGTAAAAGTCGAAAACAAGTTGAAAAGTACCCTACGACAATCCCAGCACTTCCCCCTGCTTCGTCACCCTCCAAAAGAGGGAAGATCCATAACTGCGAGCGCTGGTGAGCTGCTGCTGGTGTGAAAACAGCCCGACTGTTCCCGCCCATGCCATGCCCCCTTTGATCTCTGGTGATGTCGTACCCCGGGCGGACACCTGGCAACCGACCTCCTGTTCAGAACTACACATGCCGCCTCTTTGAAGTCTCAATCTTCCTATTGAACAATAACATGGAGTGTGCTGCACTAAAGCTCACCATGTAATCCAGAGAGAGTGGGAGAGAGAGAGAGGGGAAGAGAGAGAGGGGGGAAGAGAGAGAGAGAGAGAGAGAGAGAGAGAGAATAAGAAAGGGCGAGAGAGAGAGAGAGAGAGAGAAAGAAGAGAGAACGAGAGTGTATGTGTGTGTGTATGTGTCTTATCACCAAAGCAAAATTCAAACAGTGCAGTGGGCAGGCTGATGTGTAACTAGAGTTGTATCCAAGCACACGCTGTTGCTTTGCATCATCATGACACCCCACAGCCCCCTATCATGCTCATCTTTTATGAGCCAGTTGCCAGGGTTTTTGTTTCCATGGCCACGCACCAGCCTGATGCAACAAACCCCACCACCACCAGTCAGCCTCGTCGACCGATTTAACCCCAGTCGACGGAGCCTATAAGGACCATTAAAACCAGACAAGCGCAGCCTAACATGACGGTGGAGCTCTCTGCACCAGTCAAACAACCTTTCTCCTCACCTCTGAACTCCTCTCTGTGTTATTGGCACAGCTGCATTCTGTTCTGTGACCAGATTGCTGACTCACACCTGGAGAGATCAGGAGGCTTCTCTCTCTGACCACAGGCCCGTGTCACACTAAAGGCTTTCAGTATTTGTGCGTGTGTGTGTGTGATTCAGTACGGGCGTGTGTGTTTGTGTATGGGTGGGGTTGTGTATGTGTGTTGTGTGTTGTGTGTGTGTGTGTGTGTTGTGTTGTGTGTGTGTTGTGTGGTGTGTGTGTCCACACTGACACCGCCTCTAACGTCAGCTGGACGGGTCTCCCTCCCCCCAGGTGGCGTGGCCCCTCCCCCGGGCAGCGTGGCCCCTCCCCCGTGCTGCCTGGCCCCTCCCCCATGCTCCCTGGCCCCTCCCCCATGCTCCCCCATGCTAGGGTGTCCTTACCTGGGTTGTTGGCTTCCCCCTCCAGCACGTGCAGCTCCGTACACTCGGCCAGACTGTGTTCCAGACACAGTTGGAGGAAGCGAGCCTGCGTCTGGCTCACCCTCTTCAGCAGAGACAGCAGAGCCACAGTCTGCTCACACTCGTTCCATCCTTTAAACCAGCTGGCCAGGACACCCACCTGGTCACGAAACATCATGATCCGGGGGGCCAGGTGTGTGTGAGGAGGGGGTGGGGGCGGGGCGAGAGAGTGGGCTCGCCTCCCTGGCGACGGGGGGTCGAGAGAAAGATGGCGGGTGAACTCAGAAGGCGAGGTCGTTCTCTCCTGCGGCTGGTTCACTGGGGGCTGTCGGCGAGGGGGGCTGGGGGGCTGTCGGGTGGTCGTACTTGTGGCATGAGGGGTTTGATCCGCTCAGTTCAGGTGGCGTAGCATGGTCGAGGCTCGACTGTAGAGGGTGTGGCGGGTATAGAGAGGGTGTTTCTGACAGCCAGGTGTTTCCCAGGACCCACCTGGACCAGAGGGACTCGGCTTGAAGGAGATTCAGATTGACTCGAGCATGCGCTGTCACATCTGGTCTACCCACATGGACATCTTCCTCGGGGATCCCCCTTAGGCCTGCAACCACAAACACTGTTCAGAGGGATATCTGACACACACACACACACACACGTTTACATGTACACACACAGAAACACAGACAACAAAGTCACACCGCAACAAAAAAATACCTTGTTGCTTCGATCATAGTTTCTTTACTTCAGGATTCGATAACTGATACACATGGGCATTGTAAGCTAATCACATTTAATGCCTACGGCAACAAATGTTCAGTGCTTTGCGTAGGCTACTTGACTTTAGGAGTCGCCTCGCTTTCGTCTCAGAGGGCTTGTGGCATTCACCGCCCTGACTAAAATAAACCATATCCACCCATTCCTAAAAATACAATTGTTGGTACAAGTAACTAGCGCAACATCCCGGTATTTCCCAGGCGAACGACTGCGTTTCTCTAGCTCGTCGCCGTGGCAGAGAGTCGAGCCCAAATGATCGTACCATGAATTTACTAAACGTGCCAAAAAACGATATCGATTTTACGTAAACCTTCGTGTCTACATTGACAACAATGTAGAAACGTTAGCGCAATCATTTACATAAGCTACGGCGTGGGCCTAACCCATTTGTATCAAAATCTTACCTTTTAAGTCTATGTCAGCATTAACCGGTCTCTAAAACTGTCACTTCATCAACAGTGGGAATAATGGACAGCAGCCTATGCGCGACGATGTTTGAATTTGGGATTGATGCAAAGGAAAAGGCTTTCGAACGAACATGAATAACTGAGCAGTCTGAACTGCAGTCTAAAATTTCATAAAATGTGACCAGAGCAAAGCTATGCAGCACGGTGAATACGTCTATTCTTTTAAAAGGCTACGGTTCCACTAAACTAAGACCTGTTTTAAGTTACATAGATTTAAGCATAAAAATACAACGGATTTTTCAACGATAGGGTTTAGCCCCTACACTCCTACAACCTACTATAACATTCGTATTACACGTAGCAGTCTATCACGCGTGAGATTAAATGTTATTTTAACCTGCCCAGCTATTGAGAAAACAGTTCGGACAAAAGGAACGTCAAAATGCCGCAGAACCTTCGTAAAACTGGCAGAAGAAACGGTTGAATATTACTTACTGGGCACAGTTGCATCGGTAGGCTCTTTAGTCGCAGGACAGGGAGCAACAATTAGTAAGATAGTGGGGAGCGGTGCCCCTTCACTCCGGAGCTGTGTGTTTTGCCATCTTGACTAACTTTTCCGACTACAGTTACTCTTGTTGAACCAGAGGAGAGACTCGGCATTGCTTTCCACATGCTAATAATTAACACGGAGCATTACGTCAGGGGCTTGGCAGCAGACAAGGAAGCAAAAATAGAGAATGGAGTTAGGGACAGATCGCACAACCTACTAGCAACGCAGGCGACTGACAGGGATTAGCGAATTGTTGGGAAAAATGTGTTTCCAAAACAGTACAAAATCAATACAACAAACAAGGCTGAAGTTGAGTTTAAAAGTAAAGAGGTGGGGGTTTAGGCAACATGGGATCGTATATGCTTCGGATCCCTAGCTTAGCCCAGCATTAAAGGGGGAAACGTTTGCTTGTGGAAACGCACAGCACCGTTTGGGTTAAATCGTTTTGTAGCTACGGGGTTGTCAGCAAATATAATATAACAACGTGTTCTATCAATGAAACCTCTGTGACGCCTTCTTCCCTTTCTTGAAGTTTTTCATAGTAATGTCGCCATGGTGGACCGCATTCCATCCAGTAGAGGGCGCCGTTGTATAACCGTAGACCTAGGCTACAGCTCAATTCAAAGAGGACACTGAATTTCATACAGGGTTTGAACATAGTCTATGGGTTTTAATGGCTCATAATGAACTATTGTATACCCTAATGTTGAAGCTGCAAAACTTACAAGTAGGCCTATCCAACCGTGCGTGACCAAACATCGTAGAAACGTTTAGGAGTTAGCTCAAATAAACTGAGGTTATTTTGAAAGGCATTTCCATTTTCACTGTTTAACTTAGTAGCCAGGTTAATGCCAGGCTATTTTAGTATAATAAATATTGAACACTTTCGTTGGTGAGACCGCAAGATAGAGAGTCTATATACGTTTAGGCAGACGCCCACTTTCCAAATAATTCCTGGGCCATAATTTGACAACAGGCCAGAAAATTGCCTCGGATTTAATGTTTTAAATATTGACGGAAGTTAAGGAGGGGTTCCCCTTAAATCTAGCCTTTGCTTCCACCTTGTGGTTAGGCTAGTGGCATGCTACGACACCCAATTTACACTGAGTTATCTGGCATATTAAAACCTAACTGACGACATCCTATTGTCAGGGTCAGAGACGTTTCATTTACTCCGTGTAAAACGCCTTTATGGCAGTTTATTTACTTTCAAACTTTAAACTGCGAAGCGGTCAGCTCAGGTCACGTTCTTCACGTAGACCCAGTCAAGTAACGCAATAGGAAGCTGGTGTCAAATCCTTATTTGGGACCTAGCCCTTCCATGATTCATTGTTCTGTTTTAATTTGTGTTTGTCCACCAAACAGTGTGTAACCGCAACTTAGGCTACATGCACTTTCAGAGTAGGATCTTGGTGGTTTATTTTCTCCAAAGACCGATAACACTTTTAACGAAATGAAAAACGTAGTTTTCCTGGTTACTCTTTTATCGATTCTCAATCTCCGGTTGTCAAGCTCGAGCTCCTCTGCTTCCCAGAGGTGCTTCTGTCAGGTAAGCGCGTGAACGCCTACCCGCAAAATACAAACAAATTCTATGATAATTATCCAGTTAATGCCAAGCTTACAATATATCAAAACGGTTGGACTAGCTACTACTAAGAAGTACATGACAGACCCATAATCGCCGTGTTGTTGCAGGTGACAGGTAGTTTGGATGACTGCACTTGTGATGTGGAGTCAATCGATGCCTTTAACAACGAACATCTTTTCCCCAAACTTCAAAAGCTACTTGAATCTGACTACTTCAGGTTCTATAAGGTTGGTCCTAACAACCTATTTGTGCTTGTGAATTTAGTGAATCATACAGTGGTGTTTTCAGTATTATTCTCAGCCCTTGTATCTGTATAGGTGAACCTGAATAAGCTGTGTCCATTCTGGATAGATGACTCAGTGTGTGGACTTAGGGACTGTGCTGTGAAGCCCATGCACTCCTGTGAGTATGGACTTTATAAAAACTTTAACAACTATGTAGTCATCTCATACCAGTTTAGATGGTAACTGTCTCACAGAATGAGGTACCTGAAGGAATCAAAACTCACAGCCACAACAAGGTAAGAAACAAAATTAAACCACATTTGAAACCAAGCCTAGACCTATTTTTACATCGTATTTCACTGTATGTGATGTACTGGAGCAAGTCTTATACAGGCCGCAAAACCACAAGCTAATAATGATCAGACACGTGTAACGGAAGCCTTCTTAGAAGCGGGGTAAGAATATCACAGGACAGTCTGTCAAAGCCACGAGTCTCATCTCACCTCCCCGTCTGCGTGTGTAGTACACAGCCGAGGCCGACAACCATCTCCAAGACAACCATCTCCAAGACAACCATCTCCAAGCCTGTGAGCACACCCTGCGGCTTGGTGCTGTCGATGGCTCCCTCAGGTCGGTGTCAGAGACAGCCACGTTACCCTGAAGGCTCCTGGTGATGTTTATTAACCCTTGTGTTATCTTCGGGTCATTCTGACCCATGAGTCATTCTGACCCTACCGTCGTAATGTGACAACTTTATCTCATACAAAAACAAAGTGAAGCATTTTCTTTTAACCGTCGGGCTGTCTCAGACCCCCCACATCGCGAAGGTTAAAAGAAAATGCTTTTTATTTGTTTTTATATTGGGTAAAATTGTCGCAACACAACGATGGTTCGTTGTGAACCTTTGTGTCATGTGACCCGAAGGTAGCACAGGAGGATACGGTGACAGGTTTGCAGACTAAAGAACTGACCTTGTCGCGTGTCGTTTCTTGCCGGACGTAGCGAGGAGACCAGGCGGGCCGTGCTGGAGTGGGGAAAGCACGACGACGAGGCAGAGCGCTTCTGCCTGGCCGACGGTAAAACATCTGAGATCTGAGGATTGTACACAGCTTTCGTTTCAGTCGCTTTGTCAACTTTCTAAAAGCTAGAACTACAGAACAAACGTTTGAATATAGGAAAACATATCATGAATATGGAAATAAAGTGTGTGTGTGTGTGTGTGTGTGGGGGGGGGGTTATATATAAATATGCTGAATATGTAAATGTTGTGTAAAGGGGAAAGTGTCGGAGGCAAATGGTGTTTCTGTCTGACTGAGCGCTTCCTCTTCCCAGATGAGGAGAGTCCGGACTCCCAGTACGTGGACCTGCTTCTGAACCCTGAGCGCTTCACTGGCTACAAAGGCCCAGAAGCTTGGCAGATCTGGAACAGCATCTACGAGGAGAACTGTTTCAAGTAGGAACAACTGTCACTGTTGGAACAACAACACCAGGCTTTTCCCATTCGGAACTCCCCAAGTTTAGCTGTTTTTACATTTAGTCATTTAGTAGACACTCTTATCCAGAGCGACTTACAGTAAGTACAGGGATATGCCCCTCGTGGCAAGTGGGGTGAAGTGCCTTGCCCAAGGACATAACGTAATTTGGCACAGCCGGGAATTGAACCAACAACCTTCTGATTAATAGCCCGACTCCCTAACCGCTCAGCCATCTGACCCCCCCCTTTTGTTGTTGTTGTTGTTTTCAGGTTGTTTTGCAGGTGCCTTCATTAACTGTAAAGTTTTTGTTAACTTGATTAAAACGTGTTTGTCTTTTCCTCTAAGGCCGTACACTGTGAAGAGACCACTAAACCCTTTGGCTTCATACAGTGGTAAGGCAGCATCCTTATACAATATCCACCTTATATGCCAGGAAATGTGTGCAATGTTAACCCCAACTGATGTATTTGCATCTTTCCACTTCCACAGGAAATGAAGGTTAGAGTTGCGTTTTCACTCTAACAAACTTAACGCATGCATCCCACCCCTGCAATTATGTACTTATTTTATTTGCTGAAGTGAATTTAGCATGTCCCATAAAAACGAATTATCTCATTTTCAGGGAAGACATTTTACAGCTGGTTGGAAGGTAAGGCTGTAAACTAAACCTCTCTTTGTTCAGTGTATTGGTGTCTGTGTGCAGGACTCTTAACCAGGGACGAATCCAGGTTCCCACTTTTGGGGGGCTAAGCCCCTAGATAAAACCTAGAATTTTTCCTGTGACCCAGGAAAATTAGGGGGGTCTGGGGGCATGTTCCCCAGAAGAAATCTAGGAAAATATCCTTTTAAATAGTGTCCGCTAGTGGGTTTTAGGAAGATAAATTAACAAATTTAGATTAAAAAAAATTATAATAATATTCAGGGGGGCTAATGAAACTTTTGGGGGAGCTCCAGCCCCCCCAAAATAGGGCTAGATACGCCCATGCTCCTAACCCTGTGTCCTCCAGGTCAGTGTGTGGAGAAAAGAGCTTTCTACCGCCTGGTCTCTGGGCTCCACTCCAGCATCAACAAGGTATCTCCTCGACGGTCAGTTCCTCCCTTTACACACACACACACACACACACGGGAGGCTATGCTGAGATTATGAAGTGTTCACGTTTTTCTTTCTAATCCCTTCCTAAAATAACTGGTTCCAGAGGAAGTGGGGTCATAATATCTCAGAGTTCCAGCAACGCTTCGACGCAGAGCTGACCAACGGCGAGGGACCGAAGAGGTTGCGTAATCTCTACTTCCTGTACCTGATAGAGCTACGTGCCTTGGCCAAAGTCCTGCCTTTCTTCCAGCGCCCATACTTCCAGCTCTACACTGGCCAACCTGCACAGGACAAGCAACACAAAAGCCTGCTCCTAGAGCTCCTCCAAGTGGCCAAGTGAGTGTACTACAAGCTTTAAAACTGGGGGAACGGGACCAGTCAACAGAGGGATTAAAAGATGTGCTAACCTGATGCTTACTGACTTTGGAGGTGTCTCCAATTCTTCCTTTGTGAGCCCAGCTAGTGTAATGAACATGGAGGGGAGATGTCACCTTCTAGCGACCCTTTCAGTGACTTATTATTGTCGCCATCTCTCTCCCAGGTCTTTCCCTCTACACTTTGATGAAATGTCGCTGTTTACCGGGGATAAGGAGGAGGCAGCCAGGCTTAAGGTTTCTGTACCTCTTGTCTGCCACTGTGAGCGTCGACCATTTTAGAAGCACGATCCAGCTCTGCCACGCAGTGGGAACGTTTCACTTCCTCGCCCTTCTGTTGCTGGTTTCAGGAGGACTTTAGGTCGACCTTCCGCAACATCTCCAGGATCATGGACTGTGTTGGCTGCTTCAAGTGTCGTCTCTGGGGCAAACTACAGGTACTTTAATACATGGAGACACGGAGTGTGTTCGCAAGGAATCCTTTTAGACACATATTTTAGACACATCTCCCTCATATATGGCCATGGGTGATCAGGAACATATATGTGTCAACCTTTTAAAAGTTTTTTTTATCAATATTGTTTCAACCTTTCCAAAAAAAATATATATATATAAATCATTTTTTCAACTTTTAAAAGTTTTTTTATCAATATAGTTTCAACCTTACAAAAAAATAAAAAATAAATGTACCTTTCAAAAATGTATTTTAGTAAATATATTGTCTCAACCTTTCAAGACGCAAGGTCTGGGCACGGCCCTGAAGATTCTGTTCTCGGAGCGTCAGATCGAGGAGCTCCCCCAATCAGGCGGCAGCCGGCCCTCCTTCCAGCTCAGCCGCCAGGAGATCGTCTCCCTCTTCAACGCTATTGGACGGTAAAGGCCCTTGCACACAGAGTCCGAAATCTGCGTTTTTTCGCAATCAGCCTCAAAATTCGGTGGCTCTGAATTGCCAAAAAAACACATCTAAATGCTGGCTATGGATGCTGGTACATGTACATTCAGCACCGGGAAAATGATATATTTATCTCTTATGTATTTGTGTTCCAGCATCTCAACAAGCATTAGGGAGCTTGAGAACTTCAGGAGTCTGCTATCAGACGTCTGATGAAGAGAGAGGTTTAGAACCATTCCTCCTCACTTCCTTCTCAAAACCACTGACCTGCACAAAGGGGAGGAGCCTTCTGACCTGCACAAAGGGGAGGAGCCACCTGACCTGCACAAAGGGGAGGAGCCTTCTGACCTGCACAAAGGGGAGGAGCCTTCTGACCTGCACAAAGGGGAGGAGCCACCACATCAACCTTCTACCTTTATTAAAGTTAGGGAGCAGGACAATACATCAATACACTGGGAATTTAAGCACAAGTGTAAACAGTTTCAGTTGAACTAAAACATTTACACCTTAACCAATAGTCAAAAAGCAGTAAAGCACTTTGTCTCTTTAGTTCCCCAAATCTATTCTGCAGTGTACAGTCCAAACAGCCGTTTCATATGAATTCATGTTTCAGTAATTCATATCATACACTCTGCACTCCTACATTCCTGTTTTCTAACCAAGTCTAACCCTGTTCTACATGTGCTAGTCATCGTTTCTCAATTATATATTTTTTTCTTTAGTCAACACTGGAGTTATTGATTTAAAAATGTGACCCTTTAAGTGACTGAATGAAGAATAAACATGGACTGACCCACACCATCTGTTTCCTGGTAACCGTGGAGATACCTTACTTTGATCTGCAAGCAGGGTGTGCGTGACGTGGGTTGTGCATACGTTGTTTACACGTACATTTACCAGTACACAAACATCATCAAGCGTTAATGTCATGCAAGCTGAGATCCTTTTGGCTGTGACGCACATGGGACAGGCTTGACAGTGAAAGGATTGATCAGGCCTGATCACCTTCAAGTCAGCACCAGGGACTGGAGAGGAATGTCGATGATTGAAAATGTAAGACGCGTCTGAACGTTGCTACACACGGGGGGGAGGAGAGAGAGAGAGAGACACACTGAGAATACACAAGGGATGTTTCAGGAACACACAGGCGTGACCGCTAAGTCTAGTTTGACCACGGCCAACTCGACTGTGAGCTCGAGGGTTCCGCCAAGAAACCGAGAACGCAATTCAGGGTTTGTCAGAGACAAGGGTCGTCTCTGTGAGAGAAAACCCTGGCACGATCTTGTGGTATGCAGGCCGAACTGCCGAAAGACAGAAGGCAGTTGATACATCTGTCGATTTTTGGTAAGTGGTAAACATGGTTTTCTTAACCCGCAGAGAGTTCACAGTGCTTCGACTTGTTTCCCGTCTCTCTCCTGCATCCTGATTCTGCTTTCCCCCCCAGACTGATTTACGACTCCTGCCTGACACGATCTCACAGATGAGTTCAAACCCAGGTGGACCCATTTGAAGGTCAACACGACAGTATTTCAGCAATATAGCCACGCAGCTGTCGCCAGTAACGATTTATGCTGTTAAAATCGAGTAAATAATTTAACGGTTTAGGATTATGAAATTACATGAATTTCTATGTTGTTGTTTTTTTACCATGCAGCAGCATCGCTATTGTCAACACAACCTTTCACCTCGAACCAACCAATGAACAGATTTCCATCAACACGACGATAACCAGTTTGTTTAGTTTAAAACAGTGCAGTAAAACTTTATTTTTAACATGGTAGTGCTTGCATACATTTTTAGTGATCTATGAAAGATGGGTAAACTTGTTACATTCATTGGCCACAAACAGAAATTCCGAAACAATTATAATTATTATAAACGCTATACCCTGACCTTTGGCAGGACACACAATAGCAAAGATAGCAATATAGATTTCACAGAAACAAAATAAAATCTGAATAAAAATACAATATTCTCAATTCATAGACTTGCACACACAACCCCTCCCCCCAATCTGTACTGATGTTAATTGTGAATGAGTATTAGCGTAGCAGAATGCTGCATGTTCTTGAATATGAGGACAATGATATCTACATCTCAGTCAGATTGTTCCCATTGATTGTACCGTCTCTGTTCGCAGCAACTAACACATTTAGCTTTAGTACCATGTCAGAAACCATAAGGAAAAGCTCAATTTAAGACCCAGAACTGGGAAAATAAAATAAACTGTTATAATCTGATGTTACAACAACGTAATCTGAAACCCTGTGAACCCAAATTATATAAAAAGCACAAATAAAAAAGACCGACCATAAAAAAAGAAAACATTGTCCTTAAAAACAAGCTACTACCAGGCTAACTTGACCTGGCTGTTAGCTTTAACTGATGCCAGTGGAAACCATGGTGACCTATTCAGAGAGATGCGTTATGTTTAGTACAACAGACATGGCTGTCTGCCTAGCAAAATAGGAAATGGTGTCTGTTCTACTTCTTACAATTCTGTCTGCAAGTCTTTGAACGAGCACCCATGATTACGGTTTCTCCTCTTTGCGACCGATTGGGACACAACCAGGAATGTCTCCACAGCATCCAAGGTCAAAGTTCATTTCACAGACGCGACCCAGTGATGTCACAAGAGGCTGCCCAGTGATGTCACAAGGGGCTGCCCAGTGATGTCACAAGAGGCTGCCCAGTGATGTCACAAGGGGCTGCCCAGTGATGTCACAAGAGGCTGCCCAGTGATGTCACAAGAGGCTGTCCAGTGATGTCACAAGAGGTTGTCCCCCGAACACAAGCTACTAAAGAACAGGATTGAAGAGAGAGGATTGCAATTGCCCACTGATTGTGTTTGTCAGATGGTCGAATTTTAAACAGTGATTTCATACCAGACACTTTCTAATGGATGTTAGACTACAAGAAAACATGAACAAACTTGAAGTGAAACAGACGAAGAAGTTGGATTTAAAAGGAGAGGCAACCACTAATTAGTCAAAAGCCCTTCCTATTCCATGGTGTATGCACCAAACAGGAGTTTGTAAAAGACACTAAATACTTTCCAACAGTGATGTGTCAGAGACCACCTGGGCTCCTTCACATACATACAGGACAGAACATACTTTTATACACACACACTTTACACCTGTGGCACTATCTCCAGGTGAAATAGCTTAAACTACTAAACCAGGAGTCATCTTAACTACATAAAACACAGAATTAGCTTCTGTTAGAATGGAAATACGTAGTAGTACGTAGTATAAAGCTTATTAATTCATTTTGATATACAGTATACAGCATTTTGTGCAAAAAAAGGTTTTCAATTAGGAAAAAAATCGAACAAACATGACACAATGGCACATTGTTGGGTGTTCTCGTAGGGTAAGTGTCGCGTCGTAAACTTCCACGACGTCAGTCAGCTAACAGAATGGTTGAGAAGAGAAACGGAGAGTCGGATGGCAAGCCCAGCTCTCTCTGAGGGAGTTAAACTAGATGAAAATAGGCCAGTGACACTTTGATCCAACCCTTCTCTGAGCCTCATCCAGCTCTATACATTCATCTCAGTGGGCGAGGGACATTCATCAGAAACACGTCACCACTCTCTCTCTCTCTCCCCCTCGCTCTCTCTGTGCTCCATCCAGGCCTCGCACGCCCACACAGAGACCCAGGAGCATGTGCTACCACCCTGAGGAGATACTCGCTGGGAAAGCTGAAGACTGGAGGTTCATCATCCGTGCTCTTTGGCAATAGTGGCAGCCGTCTTCTCCACGCTGGTCGAGATTTAAACGTAACGGATGTCACTTCCTTCTTCGGGGAACAGCGAGTGCATTGTCCCAAGTCTATCTTATGTCAAGGTTTTTTTCTCAGCTCAGGTATATAAGCCTCATCTTCCAGAATCACCACGTCACATGAATACAGACTGATGGGGGGGCAGGTGTACTCTGAAGTGAAGTGTCCTCTCATCAGAGTAATGTAGGGTCGTTTTTTTAAGTGCAAAGGTCGCCTCCCGACTCCCGGGAGTCTGTGTGCAGTGGGGCAAACATACAAAGGAGAGCCAGCGTCAAGTCAAGTCTGGTCCTTACCGGTAACGGTCGTCGTATCAGACCTCGTTCAACGACATCAGGGGGGAATGTGACGATCCACGTTCCACACCACCCCTCTCATGCAGATCAAAGTCTCCCGTGGTTTTTCTTGAAACCCCTGTGTCGTTCGTCACCCCCCCCTCAGGTGAACACGTGCGTCCCCGCAGAATGACTCACTCTCTCCCTGTGGCCCCCAGAACCTCCTCCCTCTCCCCCTCGTTTTGTTCCCCTCTGACCACCTCACCCTTTTAAAAAAAAGGTTGTCGCCGCGGCAACCGCAAGCCGGGGCAGTGTGCGTGGGCGGCGGGGGGGGGTCGGTAACAGACGGGGTTGCCGCGGTAACCGGAGCTTGGATCCAGAGAAGCCAAGAGAGCGGGATCGTCGTTTTGTCTTCCGGGGCGGGGGGGGTGAGGCGGGCGGGGGGGGGGTGGGGGGTGAGGGGTGTTGGGTTAGATCTGAGGGGTGCAGTAGTGATTCTGAGGGGTGGAGTAGTAGTTGTGATGGTTGGTCTGGATGTTGCCGTAAGCCAGCAGGAGAGGAGCGGTGGAGGCCTGGGGGGGGCCACCCAGGAGGTGGGGAGCCCCCGTTAGGCTGCCGGTCCTCTGGATGGAGCCGTACCAGCTTGGTCCTAGCTGGGGCGTGGAGGACAGGACACTGCTGCAGGGGACAGGGGACAGGGGGAGGGACAGAGGAGTGATGGAGTGAAGTCTGGGTTGGCCGTGTGTGTTAATATCGTGTTGTTGTGCGTATGACTAATGTGGTTAGGGAGTCAGGTGGCTGAGCGGTTAGGGAATCGGGGCTAGTAATCAGAAGGTTCGGCCGGTTCGATTCCCCCGCCGTTGCCAAATGACGTTGTGTCCTTGGGCAAAGGCACTTCACCCTAATTGCCTGCACTTACTGTAAGTCGCTCTGGATAAGAGCGTCTGCTAAATGACTAAATGTAATGTGGGCGTCTGATTGGTCGATACACACCTGCCGCGATCCGCCCGGGTAATGGCGCTCCGAGAGAGGTCGTCATCGCTGTCGTACCTCCGCGGGTTGTCGAAGAAGTAGGCCCTGGAACTGAAGCTGTGGCTGTTGATCATTCCTCCTGGAGCCTGGAAACGCAAAACACAGCATGTCTTTTTCTCCAATCTGCCATCGCACACACACCAGGGAACCCCATCTGAATCCTGCTGACTCCTGTCCTCCCTGACCTCCTTGAGGTCATCTCTGATCTAACCCCATCGGATGGGTAAAAACATGCACAGCTGCAAGCAGGCGAGTCGTGTTAGATCGGTGGGAGATAAGTCAGGTCAGAGTTCGGTAGGGCGACAGGATCGCCGTTTTGCTTAGGCTTTCGCTGTTTCATTGAGACTTGATTTGTAATGGAGCATAGACAGACAGACAGACAGACAGACTGACAGAGACAGACAGACAGACAGACAGACAGACAGACAGACAGACAGACAGACAGACAGACAGAGGCAGGGACAGACAGGCAGGGACAGACAGACAGACAGAGACAGACAGGCAGGGACAGACAGACAGACAGAGACAGACAGGCAGGGACAGACAGACAGAGACAGAGACAGAGACAGAGACAGAGACAGAGACAGAGACAGAGACAGAGACAGAGACAGAGACAGAGACAGAGACAGAGACAGACAGACAGACAGACAGACAGACAGACAGACAGACAGACAGACAGACAGAGACAGACAGACAGGCAGGGACAGACAGACAGAGACAGACAGGCAGGGACAGACAGACAGAGACAGACAGACAGACAGACAGACAGACAGAGACAGAGACAGACAGGGACAGACAGACAGACAGACAGACAGACAGACAGACAGACAGACAGACAGACAGAGACAGACAGACAGACAGGTCCTCACCAGGTTCTGGTTGGGCCTTTGGACCCTGAAGAAGATCACAACCAGGCTGGTAGGAAGAAGCTCCCAGAAGAACAGGATGATGCCAAAGATGATGTACGCTTCTCCGCTAATTTTCTCCACATCTGCCTGAAGAGTGAACAGAAACACACACACACATTGCAATGAGAAATACACACCTACTTGCTACACACGTTCACGCAAACACACCAATCAGATGTTTGAAACAAACCATAGAAACGACAATTTGAATAAAACAAGCTGGCCATAATATCACAGGTTTAATCCAGTCCCACTGTCAGCTTGTGGAATCCTCAGTCAGACAGGAGATTTGCACACAGATACGGTGGTGAGTGTGTGTGTGTGTGTGTGTGTGTTTCTGAGTGTGTACACAGATTAGAGCACGGATAAAGGGCTCGTAGACAAGGGCGTGAATACAAGTGAGAGGTACACAAACACAGAGATAATCCCTGCAGAAATCACAGAATATATTCACATACCGACAGACTGGCACACACACACACACACAGGGGGACAGGAAGCCACAGATAAAGACACACACACACACACACGGGGGGACAGGAAGCCACAGATAAAGACACACACACAGCTCCAGACTGGCCCAGGGCGACCTGGTGCTGTGCAGGCTGGGCCGTCTGTCTCTGGGGGAGAGCCCTATCTAGGTCAGCAGCACCAAGCAGGCAGACAGACAGGCAGCACCAAGCAGGCAGACAGACAGGCAGCAAGAAGTAGGCAGACAGACAGGCAGCACCAAGCAGGCAGACAGACAGGCAGCACCAAGCAGGCAGACAGACAGGTAGCAAGCAGACAGCAAGACAGACAGGCAGCACCAAGCAGGCAGACAGCAAGACAGACAGGCAGCAGGCAGACAGACAGGTAGCAAGCAGACAGCAAGACAGATAGGCAGCACCAAGCAGGCAGACAGCAAGACAGACAGGCAGCAAGCAGGCAGACAGGCAGGCAGCACAAAGCAGACAGACAGGCAGACAGACAGGCAGCAAGCAGGCAGACAGACAGGCAGCACCAAGCAGGCAGACAGACAGGCAGCAAGCAGGCAGACAGACAGGCAGCACCAAGCAGGCAGACAGACAGACAGGCAGCAAGCAGGCAGACAGGCAGCAAGACAGACAGGCAGCAAGACAGACAGGCAGACAGACAAGCAGCAAGCAGGCAGACAGCAAGACAGACAGACAGACAGACAGGCAGCAAGACAGACATACATTTATCCAGGCAGTGTTGTGCCTGCCTGTTTGGTTATTTATAGACAGACAGAGCCCTTTCCCCCACAGAGTCCAGATCTCACCAAATCCCATCAAATGGGTTGTTTTTACAGAGAAGCAGATCTGCTGGAGCAGCTCTGTGATGACCTTCTGAGCTCAAGTCAAGCGCCATGTATGATTTAACACACACACACACACACACATCAACAAATCCCTGCTCTCGGAGTGAGTCGTGGCAGATTTGCATCCAGCAAGCATTTCTTTGACAGGATCAGAAATGTAAAAACCGTGGGCAAACAAACACTCGCACATACAATCAAATCAACCCACTCAGACAACCAGCCATGAAATATAAAACAACAGCAGACTAGTTTAGGATAATCACAGTAACACACGCACACAGCGGGGGTGTTGTGTGTGTGTGTGTGTGTGTGTCTGTGCTGTGGGAGCAGGGGTGGTGTGTGTGTGTGTCTGTGCTGTGGGAGCGGGGGTGGTGTGTGTCTGTGTGTGTGTGTGTGTGTCTGTGCTGTGGGAGCGGGGGTGGTGTGTGTGTGTGTCTGTGCTGTGGGAGCGGGGGTGGTGTGTGTGTGTGTCTGTGTGTGTGTGTCTGTGCAGTGGGAGCGGGGGTGTTGTGTGTGTGTGTGTGTCTGTGCAGTGGGAGCAGGGGTGGTGTGTGTGTGTGTGTCTGTGCTGTGGGAGCGGGGGTGGTGTGTGTCTGTGTGTGTGTGTGTGTCGGTGCTGTGGGAGCAGGGGTGGTGTGTGTGTGTGTGTGTGTCTGTGCTGTGGGAGCAGGGATGGTGTGTGTGTGTGTGCGTGTGTGTCTGTGTGTCTGTGCTGTGGGAGTAGGGTGGTGTGTGTGTGTGTGCTGTGGGAGCGGGGGTGGGTGGGCTGCATTGTGAGCTGTGCTTATCTGGGACACCAGAGTTCACCAAAGGTTTAAATACTCTTGACACTCGTAAAGAGAGAGAGAGAGAGAGAGAGAGAGGAGGAGGAGAGAGAGAGAGAGGAGAGAGAGAAAGCGCGCGAGAGAGAGAGAGAGAGAGAGACAAACAGAGAGTCAGTTTGCTGTGACCAAGCATGCCTGGCAGTGGTGTGGCGGCCAGGGGCCAGGGCCTACCTGGTCAGAGATGTTGTACCAGCCGTAGTTGAAGGGGCTGGGCCTGTCCTCTGGGGCCAGAGTCACCACCACCAGGTTGTAGCAGGCCCTGGAGGTGTAGAGCAGGATGACCGCTGCACCGATGGCTGTGGCCTGGCACACGGACGTTCCCTGGGGAGCGGAGAGAGGGAGGGTGGGGGAGGGACACAGGTAAGTTTCACTGTGGCCAGTATGAACAGCCTGCCTGGCTGGTTTGCTACCATTCATCTTAGATTTAAGTTCAGCTTAATCACCGGCTTTACACCAGATGGCTAAATACAGTTGCATATTCAGCAGACGATGATGTAAGCTTGTGCAACGACAGACACAGAACAGCGTCTCTTCAGAGAACCCCGGCGTCGTGCCGCCAACTGACCTTGGACTCCAGGTAGACGTTAGCAGAAGACATCTTGGCGATCTTAAAGATGCAGACGGCAAGGGAGACGGCACAGAGGACGAAGAGGCTGTCGTTAACCAGGACCCGCGCCAGCACCGCCCGCCTCACCTCCCCCTCGCCACCCTCGCCACCCTGCACCAGCATGGCACACGTCACGTTCACCACCAGGAAGAAGAGGCTGGCGATGAGGAAGGCCAGGCGCATGGGCACTCTGGATGAGGGAGAGGCAGGAGGAGGGAGAGGCAGGAGGAGGGAGGAGGGAGAGGCAGGAGGAGGGAGGAGGAGGGAGAGGCAGGAGGAGGGAGGAGGGAGAGGCAGAGGCAGGAGGAGGGAGGAGGGAGAGGCAGGAGGAGGGAGGAGGGAGAGGCAGAGGCAGGAGGAGGGAGGAGGGAGAGGCAGGAGGAGGGAGGAGGGAGAGGCAGGAGGAGGGAGGAGGGAGAGGCAGAGGCAGGAGGAGGGAGGAGGGAGAGGCAGGAGGAGGGAGGAGGGAGAGGGCAGAGGCAGGAGGAGGGAGGAGGGAGAGGCAGGAGGAGGGAGGAGGGAGAGGCAGAGGCAGGAGGAGGGAGGAGGGAGAGGCAGGAGGAGGGAGAGGCAGGAGGAGGGGATGAGGGAGAGGCAGGAGGAGGGAGAGGCAGGAGGAGGGAGAGGCAGGAGGAGGGAGAGGCAGGAGGAGGGGATGAGGGAGAGGCAGGAGGAGGGAGGGGCAGGAGGAGGGAGAGGCAGGAGGAGGGAGGAGGAGGGAGAGACAGGAGGAGGAAGGAGGGGGGGGGGATGAGGGAGAGGCAGGAGGAGGGAGGAGGGAGAGGCAGGAGGAGGGAGAGGCAGGAGGAGGGAGAGACAGGAGGAGGGAGGAGGGAGAGCAGGAGGAGGGAGAGACAGGAGGAGGGGAGGAGGGGGGAGGCAGGAGGAGGGAGAGGCAGGAGAGGCAGGAGGAGGGAATGACAAGAGTAGACAAGAGAGAGACAAGCGAGGAGAAGGACAGAACGAGAGAGTAGAGGGATGGATTTAAAAAGGGGTAGATTGAGAGACAGATGGGGTTGGTCAGAGAGTGGAGTAGAGAACAGGAAGCACACAACTTCTACCTCTATATTGGAATTGAATAACAAATAAGCAAGGAAAATATCATAGACGAAAATAAATCTTTTGTTTAACAGTTACCACTTAAAAACAGATTGTGTCCAGATGTCTCTGGACTGACCCTACAAGCTTTAGTCTACTGGCTCAAACAGGGGGCTTTTCGCCCTCCTCCCTCCATCCTCCCTCCTCCCTCCTCCCTCCTCCCTCCTCCCTCCTCCCCCCTCCCTTTCATCCCTAATACAACCCTCTCCTCCCCAGAGCAGGAACCCTGTGTGTGTGTGTGTGTGTGTGTGTGTGTGTGTGTGTGTGTGTGTGTGTACAGTTAGTGTGATAGTGGGGTGAGACTGCAGAGGGATAGAGGAGGAGGAGGAGGGGGAGGAGGGGGATTTGAGGTCTCAGCTTCACTCCTCCTCAGACATTATCCGTCTGATCAAAGCGCTGATTTGTCCAAATCCGGACCCCACCCTCCAGCCCCCTCCAGCCCCCTCCAGCCCCCTCCAGCCTCCAGCCCACATCAAACAGGACCCCTGGAGACCCTGGGCTCAGTCAGCGTTACATCTAATACTGCCTCTAATACTGCCTCCATCTCACCCTTCACTGGGGGGTAACACTAATACTGCCTCTAATACTGCCTCCATCATACCCTTCACTGGGGCAACACTAATACTGCCTCTATCACACCCTGGTTTGTCCATATCCCAAACACCCACATTGGTATTTCAGCCAGTGTCAAAGTTCACCAACTGGGAAAGGCAACTCACTTGTATTTGTTGAGTTCTGGTGAATATTTCGCTTTGGCTTTAAACATGACCTGAGGAGAGAGAAGGGGGAGGGAGGAGAGAGAGAGAGATAAAAATATGATGGTGATGCAATTCTTCATCAACAGACTTGAACAGATGAGGACAGCTAGTATTCTGTAAACCGATGCAGTTTTTGCTCAGCAAAAATTAAAAAAAAACATGTTCTCCTGAGAGACAGTGAACATAGATAATTACACTGTACAGGAAATTACAAAACCCCTGGAAGTAAGGTAGACTAATTCACTCCAAGTCGTTCATCTCCAGAGAGAGAGAGAGAGAGAGAGAGAGAGGAGAGAGAGAGAGAGAGAGAGAGACTGGTTTGGCAATCCCAGCCAGCATGGTGTCTAAGCCAGTAGTCCACCAGCTGGCGGTGACGGGGTTAAGATCGCCCGGTGACACCGTCTTGTCGTCTGGCCATAGAGGCTCCACCAGAACACACGAGTCAGCGTCTCAGAAGCCAGACCCAGATAGGCCTAAATCAGGGCTGAATCCACGGTCCTGGCCAGGGTCCAGAACATGGAGAGGGGTGCAGAAGGGGGAGACTTGACTAGACCCTCCCCCCCCCTTCCTTCTCCTCTACCACTGAATGGCTCTGGTGTTGTCCCAGGGCCAGACGAATGTCAAACCGACAGAACTTCCGCAAAATAATCTAAACTTTAAAAAGAAATGTGAGAGATTCAATACAGAGACATCGTTCCTACCAACTCCCCTCAAAAGAGTTCTGTCACACTGGTCCCCACGGCAGAGCTCCATCTGGGGGCTCTTTCTTCTGACTTAGGAGCAAGAATGGGTCCCCTGGTGGAGCTCCATCTGGGGGCCCTTTCGTATCTGACTGAGGAGCAAGAATGGGTCCCTTGGTGGAGCTCCATCTGGGGGCCCTTTCATATCTGACAGGAGCGAGAATGGGTCCCCTGGTGGAGCTCCATCCGGGGGCCCTTTCGTATCTGACTGAGGAGCAAGAATGGGTCCCCTGGTGGAGCTCCATCCGGGGGCTCTTTCATATCTGACTGAGGAGCAAGAATGGGTCCCCTGGGGGAGCTCCATCCGGGGGCTCTTTCATATCTGACTGAGGAGCAAGAATGGGTCCCCTGGCAGAGCTGATCCTTTGGTTTTGTGATTGCTGAATGTCCCCATTTCTTTGGTTGAGCTTCTGAGTAGAGACAGTTTGGTATCTTACGAGTATGAGTCTTGTACTCTGGGGTGCTGTGGAGGGCGTTCTCATTAGAGGTGTCAGAGACAGGAGGAAAAAAACAAATGTTGCTCTGGGAGCAAGAGTGCGAGAGAGAGAAATAAACCACGTACACACAAAACACAAGCACATTCACGCGGTTACATTGTTTTCCGGATACACACGCAAAGGCTGTAGCCTTAACCCTTGTGTTATCTTCGGGTCATTGTGACCCTTCAGTCATTGTGACCTCATAAGGCAGCACAAGGGTTAACCATCAATCAAACATCAGTCTGGGAAGTAACCTGGTCCATACAGACGTCTGAGCCTTCACACACACACCACCTGCTCTGGGTACACTCTCGCTACCAGCCTGTTAAACAAACAGGAGGCAGGCTATCCCTTTCAATCAGGCTTTTCCATCTGTTTGCTATTCCCCCTCTGCGCACTCCTTGTTTGTTAGCCTCGACAGCTCTCGTCATCCTGCTCTCAGGACCGTTCCACACACAGAAGGCCTAAACTCTCAGCTCTCATTGGCTCTCAGGACCCTTCCACACACAGAAGGCCTAAACTCTCAACTCTCATTGGCTCTCAGGACCGTTCCACACACAGAAGGCCTAAACTCTCAGCTCTCATGGCTCTCAGGACCGTTCCACACACAGAAGGCCTAAACTCTCAACTCTCATTGGCTCTCAGGACCCTTCCACACACAGAAGGCCTAAACTCTCAACTCTCATTGGCTCTCAGGACCCTTCCACACACAGAAGGCCTAAATTCTCAGCTCTCATTGGCTCTCAGGACCGTTCCACACACAGAAGGCCTAAACTCTCAACTGTCATTGGCTCTCAGGACCCTTCCACACACAGAAGGCCTAAACTCTCAACTGTCATTGGCTCTCAGGACCCTTCCACACACAGAAGGCCTAAACTCTCAACTCTCATTGGCTCTCAGGACCGTTCCACACACAGAAGGCCTAAACTCTCAACTCTCATTGGCTCTCAGGACCGTTCCACACACAGAAGGCCTAAACTCTCAACTCTCATTGGCTCTCAGGACCCTTCCACACACAGAAGGCCTAAACTCTCAGCTCTCATTGGCTCTCAGGACACACACAGTTGGTTGAGAATCGCAGGCTTTTGAAGTCAGGGAGGGAAAGGTTCATCCGTGCGCACGTCCAAACTGTGTCCACTTAGAACCGCAGTGTGAAACTCACACGCTGGGTGGAAATTCCAGGACACCTTTGAGGACCCTCATCAGTTGAAGGCATGAGAGGGGGGTCTAGATTCCATCTCATATCACCTGACCTTCAAGGTCCTGAAGGCTATTGGAGATGGCTCGGGCTATACTGTATATGCATAGGGAGGGAGGGAGGGAGGGAGGGAGGGAGGGAGGGAGGGAGGGAGGGAGGGAGGGAGGGAGGGAGGGAGGGAGGGAGGGAGGGAGGGAGGGAGGGAGGGAGGGAGGGAGGGGCTGCCTGTTCTGACTGACTGGCCCTATTCTCTAGTTCAGAATCAGGCTTCTGTCTACTGGGATACAACATTAAGTGTGTGTATCCAGTATTTGTGTGTTGGTCTAAAGGGTGTGTGTGTGTGTGTGTTGGTCTAAAGGGCATATGAAACCTTTATCCCACCACAGCGATGACTCTCCCAGGACCTAGCGGGCCTCAGTGATTGGCTGCTCTGGACCAATGCGGGCCTCAGTGATTGGCTGCACGCTCTGACAGCTCTACATCACCCTCCCTGGGAACATGAAGTATTAATGGAGAGTAAAACGCAACAACACAGAAAGAATATAAACAGTGAAACTGTGCTCCCGTCTCGTGTCCCTAGAGATGGCCAGGGAGTGGAACGTGTGTGTGTGTGTGTGTGTGTAGGTGTGTGTGTGTGTGTGTGTGTGTGTGTGTAGGTGTGTGTGTGTGTGTGTGTGTGAGGGGGGGGGGCAAACCCATGGGACCCTACGCTCTCTCCTTGCTCTCTAACTCAAAGCCTACTAAGTGAAGCAACCCTCCAATATCCTTAATATTCGAATGCCCTTGCACTCTGTCCAAACTGTGGAGCTTCATGTGATCATACGGGTTAGTGTTAGCATACACCAGTTCAAGCAAACAATAAAGGACACACACACGGTATTACTCTGTGTGTGTGTGTGTGTGTGTGTGTGTGTGTGTGTGTGTGTGTGTGTGTGGAGAGGAGGAAGGTGTGCAGCGAGTGACAGGAGTGTGTTGCAGGTACATAACGTAAACACACGACTCCCACAAGCGGATCACTGCGACACACAGCTGGCAGAGGGATCTAGGATTGGGCAAGAGTGCGAGAGCGTGTGTGTGTGTGCGTGCGTGTGCTGCCTAGCCAATGTCGATAGCAGTAAACAGAAAACAAGGTTTTGCTTTTCACCCAGTGAGAGAGAGAGGATGAGAGAGAGGATGAGAGAGAGGATGAGAGAGAGGGAGAGAGAGAGAGAGAGAGAGAGAGGATGAGAGAGAGAGAGAGGTAGAGAGAGGATGAGAGAGAGAGAGAGAGAGAGGTAGAGAGAGGGAGGTAGAGAGAGGGTGAGAGAGAGAGAGGTAGAGAGAGGATGAGAGAGAGAGGTAGAGAGAAGATGAGAGAGAGAGGATGAGAGAGAGAGGTAGAGAGAGGGTGAGAGAGAGAGGTAGAGAGCGGATGAGATGTAGAGAGAAGATGAGAGAGAGTAGAAACGCCAGCTCTGTCTCTTCGGCTCTTCGGTCGACAATGTGGTTCTACCTTCCTCAAATGTATTCCGAGAACGAGCATGTGACCATTACCTAATAAGAGTCATGTGACTGACGGATGCTAAGAATCTCTGCTGGTGTGTTTGTCACACAGCAGGCTTTTCCTGTCAAGACCGGTCCCTTGTCTTCTCATTAACCGTCGAATCTGTGCGACTGTGTTTGCGTTTCCACACATTCCCACTTTTCTTTAGGATTGGCACTGATCGTCAATAGGTTACCTAAAGTGCCATGTAGCCATCAGCACTATCGCACCAGAAGATAACCTCTCTCTGTACCCCGACAGAAACAGATATAAAACTCCAACACCAGCATTTCTCATTGTTCAAGCTGACCGTAGCATCTGCAAATCTTTAATCATCGAATCTGTATAGCTCTTTTTACAAGCAGTTTCACACAGAGGGCTTCACATACGCCCATGGAACTGCCCCCCTCAGCCAACCTTAACCCTCAAGGAAGAATACAATGGAAGAGCCCTCAAAACAGTGACAACACACATCAGCTGGGTTCCAATGTTACCATCCACGCCGTAGGCGACAGCAAGAACATTACTGGACTTTCTACACAGACTCTGAGGTAATTTACCATTGTTGACACGACAGAAATACGATTACGTGTGTGTGTGTGGTGTGTGTGTGTGTGTGTGACAGGGGGGGGGAGGTCAGAGGTCATTTCTAGGTTAGACAGGTTAATGTATATCAGAGCCAGAGGTTAGTGCTAGGGTAGATCTACAGGGTCACATGTCAGAGGTCGTTAGATCAGGTGTTGTAGAGGTCTGTGCCCCTGGCTCTATGATACAGCCATGCTCACTGCCAGCAGTGTAACCTGGCAACCCTGGAGTGGTTGGGTTGACAACTAGGCCTCGTTTAAAAGCAAGCCTGCTCGGTTGTAAACATCACATGACAAAACCTCCCGAACTGAAATCACAGGCTGAACGGAATGAATGACCTGCTCTTCTGTTTTCCAACACAGCGTCCTAATGACTGGACGTACCTAGAAAAACCTGTTTGTCAGACCTGGGGCACATGGGTCTAACGTCTGCCTCTGTCCTTCTGCCTGGCGCTCTGCAGCTCGCCCGGTCCCTCACATCCTCCCTCCCTCAATCTGTCTCTCTCTCTCTCTCTCTTTCTCTGTCTCTCTCTCTGTCTCTCTCTCTGTCTCTCTCAGTTTGTGAGTGGCAGTAAGAGAGGGGAGGAAGAGAGGACAGAATGATTCTAGGCGAGACATATGGAGAAAAAGAGAGAGAGAGAGAGAGGATGAGAGAGAGAGAGAGAGAGAGAGAGAGATACGTGGAAAGGAGGTGAAAAGGGGAAGGATACTGGTGTCGACGGGCCTGGGATCGAACAGAGACTGTCTGAGTCACACTTCACATACGTCTGACTGCCGTTATGTTCCACAAGCCTGTTTTTCAGCATCTAGGATACAACATAATGCCAACTGAAGACCTGGTATGAAACAACAAACTATTTGGCGTGACAGTTTAAACTGCGTAACGTCACAAACACATCAATTAGTGAGGCATGTTCTCTGGGCAGAAAAACATTCACCTTTAACATGTTTGGGGGGGGTCTATACGGGTCTGGCATGACTACCCATTAGCCAATCAGAAGGCTCGTACTGTCGTTGCCATATAATAAAATACGTTATTCGTCATTGATGATGAATCTCGGCTGTGATTCCCTGGGACATTCTCCACGCAGGAGGAAACACAAAAACAACATTCCTGGTATTCCAAAGAAACAAAAGACTATTAGTCACTCCTCTCCCGGGGCCCTCTCCTCTGTCCCTGCTCTCGACTGTTCATCCTCTCCTGTGTACCAGTCAGCCAGGTAGGCTAACCCTTTAAAAGGGCTTCTAGTTGTGGCCTAGTTAGACTACACATTAGCTAGCCTGACACATTGTTGAGGCACACTGCACTCAC
Source organism: Mallotus villosus (assembly GCA_903064625.1). Lineage (NCBI taxonomy): Eukaryota > Metazoa > Chordata > Actinopteri > Osmeriformes > Salangidae > Mallotus > Mallotus villosus. The sequence goes on from CAEFZP010002871.1 coordinate 49,565, forward strand.
TGGAAAACTGCTCTCGAAAAGGAACGGCATTGGTCATAAAGTACTCATTATTGTCTTTCTATGGATGTTGACCCAGTTACATTTGACACCAGACGAAACCACCGCTCAAAGAGGAACACCATGGCAACATGCGCCGGTGAAATGTATGTTAAGAGAAAATAGAAACACCCAACATAAACGGTTTAGATGAGGGTCATTATGTATCATGTCTGCCTACTGTAGCTGTTAGAAGATGGTAGACCTTGGCCTAGGGCCGAGGCCTACTCGTCAAGTTTCTATAGAAACGATTTCAACAGCAACAGCCAACACAGTATGGGTATTCTCTTTGATCATACTTTCCTCTTTTTCTTTGAGAGAGAGAGAGATTTTAGATGTTTGATCTAGAGCCTTTTCACTGTGGAACCAGAGCCAGCTAGTGTAAGTTGTAGAGCACATTTATTATCAGGTGTTTAAACCCTGAGAATCCCCTGGATCACGAGGGACTCTTTCTAGTGTCTAAATCTGTCTCAGAGGGAAACCGCTCCATAACAAAAACAGTGCTGCTCCATTTCTCTCTTTCTCCTTTTCATCATCATCATCCATCCTGCTACCTCTCTCGCTCGCTCTCTCTCTCCTCTACCTTTTTCTTCATTCTGGACCTTGTATTAACCTGAAGTCCTACAATACATGGATCGTACAATTGACCCATATCATGGAGTAGCTGTACGTAAACACAAATAGATGGAATTCAAAGCACCTTTATATGAGTTTCATATTTGCCATGCAAAGTGTTGAAACTACTATCTGAAAAGGTGATGCTGTAAGGACATTCCGGATGTCTCCGTGGAATGCAGTGAAGGATGGAGGGAGAGAAATAAGCTGAGAGAGAGAGAAATGATGAGACAGAGGAAGATAAGCATGACACCTAATGTCTGTCGTGTCAAAAGAGGTCAAGGAATCCTTTGCAAACAGTACAAGCACAGGTCATTAAGTACACTTAAACACACACTTCTTATCACGCATCTTCTTGGAACCACTCCTGTCTCAACCTTCCAGACTCCTGTCTCAACCTTCCAGACTCCTGTCTCAACCTTCCAGACTCCTGTCCCAACCTTCCAGACTCCTGTCCCAACCTTCCAGACTCCTGTCTCAACCTTCCAGACTCCTGTCTCAACGTTCCAGACTCCTGTCCCAACCTTCCAGACTCCTGTCTCAACCTTCCAGACTCCTGTCCCAACCTTCCAGACTCCTGTCCCAACCTTCCAGACTCCTGTCTCAACCTTCCAGACTCCTGTCCCAACCTTCCAGACTCCTGTCTCAACGTTCCAGACTCCTGTCCCAACCTTCCAGACTCCTGATCATGCTGAATGACTTAGTTCAGCAGTTCGCCACGGTCCACTTTGACATGTTATTGTGTTACACTCAGTTGACCTACTTTACTTAAGGCTGTCACACTCACAATGCACCATGAGCACAAATATGTTCAAATTATTGGAGCATACATCCAACGGGATTAAGGTACATCTCCTAAAATTGCCCTAGTAAATCAAACAAAGAACGTCTGACGATCCATTGTTATGGCAGACAACACTGCCCCTGGAGTCTACGGCATTGCCAGAAATCTCCATCCAGTCTCTCCCTCCTTCCTAATGGAACACATTCAGCATCCACCTTTGCCCATTCTGCAGCCCACAAGATGGTGGCTGTGTTTTTCCTTTACAGTTTTGAGGCCCCGGGAGATTTGTGATACTGTATGCCAGGCATACGTTTCAACAAGACCACTCTCGCTCCTTAACTGCCCCCCCTCTTTCTATGTCTCTCTGTCTCTCTGTCTCTCTCCCTCCGTCTCTCTCTCCGTCTTTCTCTATGTCTCTCGCTCTCTGTCTCTCTCCCTCTGTCTCTCTCTCTGTCTCTCTCTATGTCTCTCGCTCTCTCTCTCTCCCTCTCTCTGCTATCCTCCTTTTGTTGTGCCTGGAATAGTACAAGACGGAGGAATGAGGTGATGTAATGCTTCTGCAGGTGCCTCTGATTGGCTCCCCCGTTTAAATGCCAGCCCGAGCAGAGTCAGTGCGCTGCCTCTCCCTCAGTCGAACGCTCGCCGTACAGAGAGAGAGAGAGAGAGAGGCTTCGCTCACACCCACAGGGGGAGAAGAAAAGTCACACGCGCACACACACACATCCTCCCGACGCCGATCTCGACACATAGGTATTGTTGCAGTGATCTAAAACACGGGGGAACGGGACAGCTGCAGGTGAGGTGACATTTGCCTCCCGAGGCTCCCTGCCCAGAGCACTCTGGACACAGGACTCTGGGCACAGGGACAGCGATCTGGGCACAGGGACAGCAGTCTGGGGACAGGGACAGCACTCTGGACACAGGACTCTGGGCACAGGGACAGCGATCTGGGCACAGGGACAGCGATCTGGGCACAGGGACAGCACTCTGGGGACAGGGAAAGGACTCTGGGCACAGGGACAGGGCTCTGGGCACAGGGACAGCACTCTGGGAACAGGGAAAGCACTCTGGGCACAGGGACAGCGATCTGGGCACAGGGACAGCGATCTGGGCACAGGGACAGCGATCTGGGCACAGTGGTGAGGAACAGGCTACGTCGTATATAAAAGGCAAACCCTCCGCACACAAACAAAGACATGCCATGCAAAAAACTATGGGGGGGGGGTCTATCAAGATTGATAGGTGGAAACAGAACACTAGGGTATTTTAAGAGGACACTAGCTAGGGGGGGGGGTTATTTTGAGGCTTGAGGGGCATGGTAGCCTGGTAAGTTAGGCTCTTATTGGTGAACTGGAATCAGGTGGCTGAGTGGTTAGGGACTCGGGCTAGTAATCAGAAGGTTGCCAGTTCGATTCCCCAGCCGTGCATATGACGTTGTGTCCTTGCACTTCACCCTACTTGCCTCGGGGGAGTAAGTAGCTCTGGATAAGAGCGTCTGCTAAATGTAAACTCTTGTGACTGCAGGACTGGTAGTATCAGGGTCAATGTGGAGATGGTCTTCAACTTCAAAAGGCTTTGCATGACTGGGTAGCAATTATTTGATCCTTGTCAGCGACAATAGGGAACCAACTGGGTGTTCAGTAAAAATAATCATGGTTGTAAAGCTTATGTCCAGTAATCAGAAATGTTTCATTAAAAAAAATGGAAATACATGGAAAATTGTGTCACTTCACTTGTCTCATTTCCCTTTTAGTATGTTTGGTAAGTTAGTCATGATTAAGGACAACAGGTCATGACGATGAAACTCATCACATGACATCCTTGATCGTGGTCAATACACACCATTCCAGATCATGATACTCATGTCATGTGATGTATTAGTAATAATGCCTCAAGTCTCGAACAGTGAAGAATAGATGGTCATCTGATGGATTTCCGTGAGAATTTGTAAGTAAACCCCAGACCTAGACCCCAGTGGCTTTGAGGTTTGAGTTTAAGCAATGCCCCTGCAGGACAGACGCTGCACCAGCTTTGTTGTCAACAACTGTCCACTTGCACGGGACCGACAGCAAGAACACAGGATTTGTCATAAATTGAAAGTGACAGGATGGACAATAGGATGTCTGTTTATCAGATATTGAAACAGGACAATGCGTGGACTTGGAACAACATGATGTGGTGTGATAGCCTACTGGTATCGGATAGACACTGAAAAACCGTGTGTGGAACAGTCAGGTTAGAACACATACTGTGATTTACACATGCAAAATTAAGAAGAACGTCACTTACCTGTGCAAAGTAAAGATTCAGCAAACATAGCGTGAAGAATTGCAGGCATATTGGGAAACAGTACAGAAGCCAGTAAGGCAACGGCTGCAACTGGTTTGCTTGAACAACGTTCTTGAAGTAGAATGAAAATAACGTAGTCCTTAGCGCCGACCACAGCAAACAGAGAAATAGAAAGACACTCTGGTAGCTGAAGCGCTTGTGTCCGTAGTGCAAAATCAGCCAAAGTTGCAAGTAAACAAACACAAAAAGGAGCGAGTACAGGATCGTATACACAATGGTGAGCCCGAGCTCTACGGACGGAGGAACCGCAGCTTGAATTGGTTCGTCGGATGAATCCGTAACAGACGTGAAGACACTAAGACTGACCTGGTTTTCTGATAACAACATAGCGAAATATTCAGTGTTAGAATTAAGTATTCAATTTCACTATATTGCTACTGCCAAAATACAATAATGGGGTCAAACTTTTCATGTATTTCCCCCACGAACTGGTTCAAAAAAACAAAATAGTCCATTAAAATATACCATGCTCTCGCTATCTATTTCTAAAAACAACTACACTAACTAAATAACTCATTTGCGGGTTCGCAAAACCACAAATAACTGCACAAGCCAGGTATAACAACAGACAAACAAGAAAAAACCTCCAGAGAGAAACCCCCAATCTCTGCAAAGCAGCTTCTCTCTGAGTAAAAAACAACTTAGAAAAAAAGGGGATGTGATGCAGAGAGCGATCAGCTGGTTAAAGCTGCTCTTAGGACCCGCCTCCTGACCAATGAAACGCTACTGGGCATCTGTCATAGTGTAACGCCATCTTGGCTCTGTTTTCTGCACGTTTGCAACCGAGATGTTTTCCTTGGGAGCCAACATGGTAGATAGTTTCAATCATAAAGACTCGTGTAGATGTATTTCCCCGCCCCGTTTCTTCTGAGTGCTCAGTCATTGGCCAGTTAACCGCCCAGCCTCCAAATGTCTTCTTGGTGAGTGGTTACTGATGATGTCAGATGCAAGGGTATCCGCCCATTTCCACATGGGATTGGATGCAAACCCCTTATTTGAATAGAATCACCTGATTGGCTTGTTTAGGCACGTGTAGCGAAAAGACAGGAAGAGAACGTAGAGCATAACAAATGTGTTAGTCAGTGATCCGTGCCTACCTTAGTTTTGCATTTTCCTAATAGATCATTTGAATATATTTCGTTCATTCATGTGACACCTATGTAGAGGTAAGCTCAGCGAGGCATTTTTCCACGTCAAGCGAGCGATCGTCACTATTGAATGCTATAATCAATTTAGTTGGTGCTGTTTGTGTCGAGCCTCTGGCGTCCCAGCACAGCAGTACGGTAGTTTTATCTGGCCCAGTGACAATCTAAACCACGAAACTGTGTTTAGCTTCCAAGCTAAAACGCGTGTTTCTTTTGTCACCATGCCAACCATGCCACTGTCCATATTTGTAGTCATGCTTTGGTTTTGCTCAAATGTTGGCCAATGCACAACAGCAAATGTTTCCAAATTATTTGAGCACACTGCCGAACACTTGAATGAAAAAATGCATTCTGGAAAGACGTTGTTTGTGTACTTTGGACACCAAGGTAAGAATAGTTAATTCGATGTTTCTTAATAATCACTTTCTTGATAATAATAGGCTAATCTAACATGATGACTACTAAATCTAGTTCTTGGTTACTTAATTGGGATTTAGACATTAAATCAAACTCTTTTTTCCAGTCAGCCCCACCTTAGTGCTCTTTCTTGACCAGCTGGAGATGTCTGCGGAAGTACTGCAAGATTATGGTATTTCAGTTGCTAAGGTAACCAAAGTAATCGTTATCCCCAGGCCAAGTTGAGTCACCGATTCACTAGCTATTAGCTAGACACCAATGGACACCAAGGGAGAGGCAGTTATTTTTGTTTTTCAATTACCTCGTCCACTTCAACAATAGCCTGCAGAATCCATTAACGACAAAAAGGCACAATTTTAATAATCTGTACACTGCAGCAGAATTGACAACAGTATTTTCATCTCATAGCTCTACATTCATTATAAGTTATAATGAATGTAGGCCCTACTCTATCTATTCTAGTATCAAGAAGCGGTGTGTAGTGCTTCTTTGTGTTATATAATTAGTTTGTCATTCAATTCTACATGTCTGCAGGTGAATTGTAGCAAAGAGCATGTTGCAAAATACTGCACAGGTGACAAGATAATGAAGAAAGCCTATCTATTCAGGTACGTGCTTAGGGAGAGAGACATCTTCAATTATTTTAAATATCCTGTTGGAATTCATCTGCTGTAGAACTACAGCATGTACTGACTTCAGATCCTTGAACTTCTGCTGTAGGCTCTTTTACGAAAAAGCGGTATAGGCCACAAATAAATGAATATTATGTCAATGTAACTCTTGTCATTGCACTCTTCCGCAGAGGCACTGAACTCTTGAAGAGCTTCGACACAGACACCGTCTTTGACGTTCATGCCATCGTCTCTCACGTACTCTTGTAAGTTGCTCTGTCCGTTTATCCTCTTATCAGCACTCAAGCTGTCATGGTTCTGTGTTAAGTCTCGTCATTACAGATAGATAAGACAGTCAAGTGTCTTATCCGTTTGTAACTTTACTCCGTCACGTTGCTAGTTGTGATGTTTTTGTGATCTCCCGTCCAGCACAGTGTTGTTTGACGAGGTGAGGTACGTGCACACCGTGGCAGAGCTGCTGGCGGTGGAGAGAGCAGCCAAGGGCAGGTCGGATGTTGTGCTGGGTCACGTCCAGGTTCTGGGCCTACCAGGTAGGCTACCATCGAAACACCACTCATTTGTGAAAAATAAGCAAAGCAATGAAATAGATGAGTTAATGCAACATTTGTTAAGCACGTTGAGTGTAATGATCATGGAGTAAAAACATGTTAACATTCGACAGTACAACATTAAATGAGCATTCTGCACATCCTTCCTTAAGTCTGCGATGTGTTTTTAATGTAGCCTGACCTTGGAATGGCTGCCTGGCCTGGGGTCTGAGTCATGCTGTTCACAAGTTTCTCATTTCATTTAGTCATTTAGCAGATGCTCTTATCCAGAGCAACTGGACAGTAAGTACAGGGACATTCCCCCGAGGCAAGTGCCTTTCCCAAGGACAGTTATTTAGCACGACCGGGAATCGAACCAGTCACCTTCTGATTACTAGCCTGATTCCTTAACCACTTAGCCACCTGACTCCCTCCCTTTCTCCTTTGTCATGTCATCCTACACAGAGCACAGGGCGCTGATGGAGACTGCATTCGTGTACGGAGCCAAGTACCAGTTTGTGCTAACGACCGGAGGTCCAGTCTTGGAGCACATGGGGTCAGTGCATCTCCAGTCTTAGAGCACATGGGGTCAGTGCATCTTAGCTCCCCAGACCCAAGCTGAGCTCAAGCCCTTAACAACACAACAGGCTGAAGGCTGCATCTGCCAAGGCCCCAGATAACACTGATGATGGGGTAGCGGGGGTGTAGTAGCACAGCAAGGTCGAGTCCATTTCAAAGCAGATATCCTCCCATAGGAAGTCTGTGCGATGAACTGTACTTGTGTGTGATGTGTCTCTAGTTCTCTCCATGCGCATGCCATGAGATAAGACGACAGACGGATACTCACCTCTGTCTCTCTCTCTCTCTCTCTCTCTGTCTTCGTACCGACCCTCTCTCTCTCTCTCTTCGTACCGTCCCTCTCTCTCTCTCTCTTCGTACCGTCCCTCTCTCTCTCTGTCTTCGTACCGTCCCTCTCTCTCTCTGTCTTCGTACCGACCCTCTCTCTCTCTCTCTTCATACCGTCCCCCTCTCTCTCTCTTCGTACCGTCCCTCTCTCTCTCTGTCTTCGTACCGTCCCTCTCTCTCTCCAGAGTGAAGGAGCCAGCGTCTCTGTCCGCGGGCCTGTGGTTCCTCCACTGCAAGGGGCTGTCTGGTCTCACGGAGCCCTGCCCACACACTGCTCTGACCGGAGCCCTCACCACCCTCCACATCTACGCCTTCCTCCAGCTCATGGAGGCTCCGCTGGTGGTGAGGATCTCTGAAACATCCAGCCCACATCCTAAGGTTCAGACCAGAGGGTTTGGGTTCAGCTGGGCCCCCAGGACATGTCTTCTGTACTTTGTGTTTTAAACCGAGGCCCCTCTGCCTCAATCGCTGACACTAAGGCCTGCTCATTGGCAGAGGAAATCTTAAACGGCCGAATGAGAGATTATTGAGAGGGTCTCTTTCTTTTTCTGATTCCTCTCCCTGTCAGACCGAGTCTTCAGAGGACCCTTCCCAGGTGAAGGTGATCCACAGCCACCTCCAGGTACCCCTGCTCTTCCTCTTCTCCCAGCCCCACACTGTGGCCCTGGACCGGGTCACGGCTCAAACTCTAGCCTGGAGGCTGAGAGGCCGGGTGGGCCTGGTGCTCATTCACAGGTGAGAGACAGTTGTTCTTTATATATATCTTTGGTGAGGTCAGATGGCTGAGCGGTTAGGGAATCGGGATATTAATCACAAGGTTGATGGTTCGATTCCCGGTTGTGTAAAATGACGTTGTGTCCTTGAAGCAAGGCACTTCACCCGACTTGCCTTGGGGGGAATGTCCCTGTACTTACTGTAAATCGCTCTGGATTAGAGTCTGCTAAATGACTAAATGTAAATATGTTAAACAACCGTGTCAACAATCTAGGTGGAACATTAGACCAGTTAGTTGGTTATACAGCTGTATCAGACAAGCATTTAACCCTTGTGCTGCCTTCGGTCACAATGACCCGAAGGTTCACAACGACCCCTCATTCTGCTGCGACAATTTTACCCAATACAAAAACGAATAAAAAGCATTTTCTTTTAACATTTGCGCTGTAGGGGGTGTGAGACAGCCCGACAGTTAAAAGAAAATGCTTCACTTTATTTTTGTATGAGGTACAGTTGTCACAACACGTGGGGGGGTCCAATGACTGATGGGTCACAATGACCCGAAGAGAACACAAGGGTTAATCAGCCCTTCATCTGTTACAGGGAAAGCCCAGATGTTCAAACTCCACCTGAATACAATGCTGCATACAAACTTGCTGGGGAGGTGAGTATTAACAATATCAATCACAATTGCCCTTCAAAGCATGTCGTTATTCCCTCTAGTATTATTATCCCTGTTTTGTTTTATGTCAGTCTCCTTCCTTCGATTGTTTCTTCCGTTTGGTTTGTGTCATGACTTACAAGGGGTCTGAGGTCATTTACCTCACGCTGAACAACCTGGAGGAGGTCATCGACCTGTTCAGAGCGGACGCCAATCCAGATGAGCGGCGTGACGAAGAGGAGGAGGAAGAGGAGCAGGAGTTGGACTTCAGGAGTTGGAATTCTCTCGGTAAGCAGTCTAGAACTCTCGTCAGCGCCGCGAACATTCCGAATGAACATTCTGAATGAACATTCCGGAATGTCTTCTCAATGCGTGGGCATGAGTAAAGGCCCAAGGTTAATCACATGCTAATGTGGTGCAACCGGGATGCTATTTTTCACCCCTATCTAATCCCTTTGGATTAATTATAAACACTTTTAAAGGGAGCCAAGGGAGGATGTTTGTTATTGTGTGGGATTAGCATCGAAACGGGGTTGATAACTGTTGTGTTTGATCAGACCTGCTGGATGACGAGGTGGCAGAGTCGGTGTACAGGAACAGGGGTCGGACGCTGGACATGGAGGCCGTGACGGAACTCACGGCTGACACTTTCCACGGCGCAGTGTCAGATAATCGCCACACGGTGGTGCTGTTTTACGTCAAATGTAAGACCTTTTTTTTTGCTACGCTCTCATTTGCGACACTCTGCTAGAAAGCATGGACTGTGAATGTCTTTATGCGGTTTAAATATTCGTTTATTTGATATTCCTCGTGAGTTTTTAATTGAGATTCTTCTTCAAAGAGCACAACTCTTGTTTTTAGTTTTGACTTTTTATCTCCACCAGGGGACGCTGTGTCCATGGCCTTCATTCCCTCGTTTCTAGAGGTTGCAGAGACCCTGGAAGGTGATTAAGACCAACACAACTGTTGTGCCTGTATAAACTTTCTCTCTAAATATAAGTTTTAGTCCCAACCTTCTGCGTGTCGTTTGTTTAGACGATGAGGTCAGCGACGTCGAAATGGCTGCGGTGGATTGTGGGGAGTGGACGAACCTGTGCAGTGCTCAGCTGATCACCTCTTTCCCGACCGTCAGGCTGCACCGCGCAGGGTCTCCCGCCCAGCCGTACAGGGGCATGCTGGGTAGTAAGAGCCTGTACACCTTCATCATGCTGTGAGTAGCAGACACCTCTACCCACACCTTCACACGGAGGCTCTGGGGAAACGTCGCTCGCCAGTTTGTCTTTATGGAACTGCACTCTCAATCCAGGCGGAAACTGTGAAATTGGCAGATGCACACAGAGTTAAATGGACCATCATTTTAATGAAGTGTCTTTGACGTGGGCGTGTGTGTGTGTGTACGTGTGTGTGTGTGTGTGTGTACATGTGTGTGTGCGTGTACGTGTGTGTGTGTGTACATGTGTGTTTGTGTGTGTGTGTGTGTGTGTACGTGTGTGTGTGTGTGTGTGTACATGTGTGTGTGTGTGTGTGTGTGTACATGTGGTTTCCCAGGAGCCGAGTCCCTTCCCCTGTCCTCCTGTCCTCTGTTGAGGAGGCGAGGTCGTTCCTGGACGCCCACCTGCACCCAGGCCCCCCAGGCCTCTTCCCTGCCAGGGTCCTGGGCTTGTTCAGCTCAGACACAGACGCAGGTCTGTCACTCCGTTAGAGAGAGAGAGAGAGAGAGAGAGAGAGAGAGAGAGAGAGAGAGAAAGAAGAGAAAGAATGAATGTCTGAGTCTTTGTGCACCTGAAGATGACTCCTGGCTCCATCTTTGTTCCACAGGGGTGTCTGTGTTCCAGGAGGCCTCCAGGGCCCTGAGAGGAGAGACCCTGCTGGCCCTGCTGACAGGCAGGCAGGCTGAAACATGGTACACCACCCCTGCCCTCCTCTGGTTCTGCTCTTACATTTACATTTGGTCATTTAGTACAAGGACATTCCCCCCGAGGCAAGTAGGGTCAAGTGCCTTGCCCAGGGACACAATGTCATTTTGCACGGCACGGGAATCTAACCGGAAACCTTCTGATTGGTAGCGTTCCTGCTCCTCTCACGTACACGTGTTCTGTGTTCCAGGGCAGCAGAGCACACGGTGCAGCTTCCCGCCATGCTGGTGTCACGAGGTCCCCAAACCCACGCACACGCCCACGCCCTCCTCCCTTCCACTGCCCAGGACCTGGCCGCACACATCCAGAAGGCCCTGCTGGAGCCATTTGTAAGTGTGTGTGTGTGTGTGTGTTAATGTGTGTGTGTGTGTTAATGTGTGTGTGTGTGTGTGTGTTAATGTAAACTCTAAAGCAGCTTACACACTGCCCCGACAAACGCCAACATTCTACAACAAACGCCAACAAACACCAACAGTCGGGTCAGTGTGGGCCAGCAGTTTGTGTTTGTTGGCCATTGTCGGGTACTGTCGGGTGAGTTCAACATGTTCAGTCGGATCGGGTGAAGTTGCAGTACGTCTGACCAATGTGAAGCGGTTTCCAACAAACTGCGACGTTCTGACAACTCGTTACCTAGACAACTAGGCTTAACTCGCGTACATAACATCCTCGAGCTCTCTTTGATGTCGATTTTTAGCTCTCTACTCACTTCATAATTATAACTGATCCAAGAACGCGAAGATGTAGCCTACTCCTGGAGTTATGGGAAGAGAGAATCTATTCGAGGTCACGAAATATTATCTCCATTGAAATGCAAAAACGTAGCATATATAGTCATGCCAATTTCGTGAACATGTCACGCAATATTAGATCATTTTTTCACGAAATTATGTGATTCTGGGTTGGGCTACAACACACAAGTAGCTAATTAGTTAACTGGAAAAAAATCTGTTATTCATAGTTTTCAGTCACGTGACATGCTTGGTGACCTGGATGGCAGAAAGCTTCTGGCGATAGTGGCTCACACCATTGAAACGCAGCAAAAGCCGGCACATTTGGATCACCTCTCAGCTAAAGAAAAGATATGGACACAAACTGCAAGTGTCGGCGTCTAACACAACCCAACAATTTAGCTAACTAGCTAACTTTATCTCACTACGAGTACGACGACCCCTGCAGTTGGTCGCCTCGATACACAGCAAACTATGTCAAACCGATTACATAAATATGTTTTTTATGGCTAAACATACGATAATGAATATACTTGTGTTTAACTTTACTTGTGCTTAGCTTTGATAAAGTGTTCGCTGCAAATACGTGTATATTTGGACGTCTGCCATTCTATGCCCTCCCCGGAGACAGATGTAGTTACATTTAGCCTAATTAATCGCACACATCCAAAATCTTCTCTACATTTTCTTTATCTTCTATTATGTAGAAGCACAGACTTGACTCCTCTGCAATTAGTGCATCCGATAGCACAACAACTATCCGGCAATATGCCTAAACAAAAGCAGCAGACGAGACCCAACGTAAATGTTTGACTTTATGGGTGGCGGGCAGCGGAAAGTATTTTTTTTCCTCCAGGGGGGCGTGTCCATTGGAACGTCACGTCACGTGAAAACTGATTTGTCTGAGCAGTGTGAAACTGCAAGTTGGTTTACTGGACATTCTAAAGACAGTCACCAACAACTGCCAACTTTAGAATGTTGGGACTTGTTGGAGTTTGTTGGAGTCTGTTGGGGCAGTGTGTAAGCTGCTTAAGATGTATTGCTTCCATCCTACTTAACTTATTTCCTTGGCACTGCACATGGCCTCTTCTTGACATTGGCTTTGCAGTTAGAGACTACACAAACGATCCTCTTAGCAGTAACTGACAGTTTGGTAAATATTTACTGTACTTGAACTTGCAGTTATGCGAGCATCGCATTGTCTGTTAAATGTAGACTCGCAGTAAATCATGTTTAATGTGTTTGAGTCCTATTTGTTTAGAACTGTGGAGGTCAGAAGGGTCTCCGTCTGTCACTTAAGTCAGGAGCGTCGGACTCGTTCGGTTAGAAAATTCCGGACAATGTTTTTAAGCTGTAACTTTGAGAGGAGCCTGTTTGACAGTGAACGCTGCCTGATAAAATGCTACCAGATGTCTTTTTCTCGTGGCGAGCGACTCGCTGGTCCGGGGACACGAACCTTCCGGAAACTGCTTGTAAACTCTGTTTTTTTTGGCAGTGATTATGTTGACTACCATATGTCTCCCGTCCCTTTCTCTCTCTCTCATCTGTTCCTCATCTTGGACTCTCCCTCGCTCTCTCTCTCTATCCTTTCTCTGTGTCTCCTTCCGTCTTCCCCTCCCTCTCTCTCTCTCTCTCTATCCTTTCTCTGTCTCTCCTTCCGTCTTCCTCGCGCTCTCTCTCTCTCTCTATCCTTTCTCTGTCTCTCCTTCGGTCTTCCTCTCTCTCTCTCTTTCTCTATCCTTTCTCTGTCTCTCCTTCGGTCTTCCTCTCTCTCTCTCTCTCTCTCTCCTTCCGTCTTCCCCTCCCTCTCTCTCTCTCTCTCTCCTTTCTCTCTCTGTCTCTCCTTCTGCCCTCGCTCGCCCCCAGCCTGAGCTGACCGTGGAGAACCTCCCTCCGTACCTGGCGCTGGGCAGGCCCCTGCTGCTGCTGTTTGTGGGGGAGGAGGAGGACGAGCAGGGGAGGAGAGAGAGTGCGGGGGCGCTGGAGGAGATGAGGGCCCTGCTGGAGACGGGCCAGCTCGCCCCTCACCTGCCTGCCTGGATACACCTGTACGTGTTTCAGCCCTCCTCATCATCCTCCTTCACTCGAGTCCTTTATCATCACAGCTTCAGGTTTCACACCGTCAGGTGGATGGAAGTGTCAGGACATGGCGACCCTGACATCCACACACACATCCACACACACACTCGTACACACACTCACACTCTCCAGTCGGGAAGGACTGTTATTCAATTTCGGCTCTGCAGGGGCGAGACCACTTTGGGATTCTGAAGGGTAGACAAAGGAATTGAGAAGGTGTTCACTGATGGTGTGTGTGTTCCAGTGGCCGGACCCCTGCAGGTGCAGGAGTCCTGGAGGACTACCTGGGCTCCCTCCCCCCACTGCCTGCCCTGGTCCTGTCTCTCCTGCCCTCAGGAGGAGAGGTGTTCCACTACCCCCCCCGACAGGCCCATCATGGTACAGTCCGTCCTGCGCTGGCTGCAGAGTGCTAAGGATGGGAATGAACCACCAGCAGGTGAGCAGGGGTGGGCTAAAGATAATCCTTCGATCGGTCATAAACACGTTAGGGATTCTAAAGTGGCGTTATATTAAGTTATCATTATTTTAGTGATCCCAGGATGAATAAACTCATTGATTCTTCTTTGACTGCACCTGCTAGCTTTGGCCTCTAGGGGGCAGTGTTAACCCTCCGTGTCTGGGTTTCCAATCTCATCAGTTTAATGGAGCAGAGCTCACTTTACCACTGGGACTGCCAAAGCGAGGGTTCAATTTCTTTTGTTTTGATGTGCTTTCCGTGCACTTTATAGCTAGGGCTTTGTCAGTGAAGCAGGAAGTTAATATCGTAAAGCCCCCCTCCTGTGCCCCCCCCCCTTCTCTATTGTGTCCCCGCTCTGTCAACAGTGCTGACATCATCACCCCCCTCATGCCAGAACACAGGCCTCTTCTGTTTATGTGTTAGAATCCACCCATCGCCATCTATGACATCATCGCCACCTCCAGTCCCCCAACTTTTTAATACCGCACTCACAGCCGAGTCTCTGCGGATTCGCTTGTGCGAGTGACAATGTGACGAATCATGAGTGTCAACACACAGTCCCACTGGTCTCTCTCCAACACACACACACACACACTCTGTGAGCATGTCCCCGATGACGAGACAGTCTCTCTCCTTCTGTCTGGAGGAGGAAGAGAGACTCTCTCTCACACAGCAACACAAGTAGCCATCGCTATCCACTTTACACTTCTCATGTACGTGTGTGTGTGTGTCTGACTGTGTTTGTGTGTGTGTGTCTGACTGTCTGTTTTTGTTTGACTGATTCTTTTGGTTGATTTATTACCTTAATAGCATGAATGTTTTGTATCTGAGTGTGTGCGTGTATGTGTGTGTGTGCGTGTGTGCGTGCGCGTGCGTGTGTGTGTGTGATATTTCTTTACTTACCTGTAAAGGTCTGAAGGGATCTCCTCATCTCCATCTAAGACTCATTTACACAGAGTTGAAACTGAAAGTGTGTTCATGAACTAGAATGATGAATCGAGTCAAGTTGTATTCATATTTCTTCATAAGGGGTAGGCTTGCTTTCTCACAACGATACTGTACATGTCTGAAAGAGTACTGTACATGTCTGAAAGAGTACTCGAATGTCTTAGACAAACACAGCTGACTTGTAGATGGACAATCAGATGCGTTAACTTGGAATCACCGTGTTGTAGTTTCGTGTGTTCGAACGCCACACACCCTCACGGCAAACACCAGATCTCTTCTGATGCATCAAACAGCGTGTCTGCCTAACGCCTCTCATCCATCGGCATCACGGCAGAGGAGTCCTTTCATGGTCATCCTGACAGACACACACAGCACCAGACAGCCTCTTCAGACAGCCCCGTGACCATTAGCCAGGGCTAAGCACAATGACATTTACAGCTACTTTCCTGATTGGTCCAGTCTAGAGGAAGATCTTATTGGACAGGAGAGTGGAGTTTTGGCTCGCGTTTCTCCCCCCTTGTCTTCCCTTTCCAACGTGAGGTGGAAAGTATTGCATCACAATCTCGGTTACCTTCATCTCCTTGATGTATGATATTGATCTGGATACAAATGGACTCTGATTATTATGACGTCACTATCGAAAGATACCCTTGAAGTCCGGTAATTCAGTCACTTGTACCTTGACTGTTATGTGCATGTATGAAAAGCCTGGACTAAAAAATGTGTTGATTAAAAAGACGGGTGCAGGTCAGAGTAGATCTAGGCTGCAGTCTGTACTGCAGTCTGTACTGCAGTCTGTCCTGGCCTAGCCATTTCATCCTGTAGGTCTGTAATAATAAATGTTGTTCAGTCCAGACACTCACGTGATTGATTTCACAATGTATTCATATGCATAAAAAATTGTCCCCCATGGGGAGGACAGACAACATGGGGGAGAAGGGGAAGGTGGTGGGTGGCAGCAGAGCAGAACACTAAGGTAATCGAAGATGCGTGTATGACTTATAGCGCCGCCTGTCAAGCTAAATCTATGGGGTAAGAACACAGCGCTAGATGATATGACGCTCGCTGCCCGAGTGCCATGCCTGAATTTGCTTCGCTCATTCATTACACTTACATTTAGTCATTTAGCAGATGCTCTTATCCAGAGCGACTTACAGTAAGGACAGGGACATTCCCCCCGAGGCAAGTCGGGTGAAGTGCCTTGCCAAAGAGGACACGTCATTTAGCACGGCCGGGAATCAAACCGGAAACCTTATGATTAATAGCCCAATTCCCTAACCGCTCAGCCATCTGGTGCCTCATTACAGCCTGAATAGTTTCAGCCTCCTCAGCCTACCCGCTCTGAAGACTCGAATGACAGAGCGAGATAAAGCTCACGGTACCCTTTGACCTCAGGGTGTGACTCAGGGAGGTCCACTGCCTAAATTCAACTCCACTCAGCACCACACAGTCCTAGATTACAAGGACATTCCAGACCCATTTCATAAAGGGTCATCTTTGTCTCTTTGCACAGACTTGGTTTTTCCAGTTACTCCTTGCTTATTACACATACAGTATATGAAATATCGCAAATATACCTGTGTAATTTCTCTATGATCCTATATCAGGAATCTTTAGAACCTGGTGTTTGTTCTTCCAGACATGAATAAGCATATCAGGTCTAACTCTCTCTGTTTACCTTTCTATTCCTCCTGTTCGCTGGTTAAGGAGTGGTAGGCGACGACAAGTGGGAACCCGCCGTACCGTTCTACGACTTCCTGTCCGTCATGGACCAGGAAGTGCCAGGCTATGCCTCCCAAAGGAGCCACAAGACCAAAACAAGACCGAGGGAGGAGGGGAAGAAGGGGAAGAAGAGAAAGAATGATAGCGGTGACAGACAGGCACAGGCTGCTTCCACCGGATCTTCTAAACCTCAGCATTCTGAACTGTGAGGCGTAACCATGGCATTCCCAACGGACAAATCTTCTCCAACATGGAAGCTGTTACATACAGATGTCTGCTTCTCGGCCTTGGCTTTGTTGTGACTTATATTGTGATGCCTCTGGTTAATCGACCATGTGAATGTTGCTGTGTGCTATGACGTACACTACCCTGGGTCAATATTTTTCAGATTTATACTATTACTTTATATTTTTGTATTGGCTGTTGTAAATGTACTCCTGTATTTATGCTTCATCGACATTACTGTCATTTCAAATAGATGCATTTGTGCTACTGGGCTTTTGTTTCACGTTCTGTCTGGAGATCTGAATTATTAATATTCAGAGTTCTCTTGAGTGCGGTGTAATAGTGGTGTCATTGGTTCCCCATGGAGTCTGCGGTTTTTCTGATTATCCACTTTCAGTTTTTCCCATCACTTCCATTCCAGAATTCCTTCTTTGTGGAAAACACACGTAAGGCTCTTGCCAATTACGGACCGGAAAGTAACCTGCAAATAACCTTTTGATTACTTACATTGTTAATGTTAATCACCGTCATATGAAAATTGGGCCACGGGCGGAATGTGCATCACTGATTCAGAACAGAGAAATGAAAAGCTCAGCTGTATCTTTGAGACTTGTTCTGTGAAGTTACGCAGGCTGCGTTAGACCATAGCCAACAACCTGGATAAAACTTGTGGGATTTGTAGGCCTACAAAAATTCCTCTTGCTTAAAAAACGATCCGACTCCGTCAGCACTTCTGCTAGCTAAACACACAAGACAAGGATCTTCATGTTGTGCAAATCAAATGTAGCCTACCAAAGGGGGGAAAACTCATTAATCTACCGGTGCATTTTAAAAGCAGAACAAGAATGGATAAGCCTGGATGAGATATGACGGCAATATCGTAGATTAGATTGGATTTGCCTGTTTCCTGCCAGTATTTTGGGCTCTGTCAGCGAGGCTGCTTCATATTCAGGCAGAGAGCCAAGCTGAGCCCTAGACGCTTGCTTCCGGACGGTGACACATGTTTCTCGGGCCTCCTATGGCCTCACCACCGCAGCCTAATGAACTGGGCCTCGGCACTAAAGCTAATGGAGTCTGCTTTTTCAAGATGGAAGAAAGGCGGCCGTTAGCTGTGCCCAGACTATGCTTCACTGAGCCGTTTTATCAGCGTTCCAACAATCGACCCGTATCCTTTGTTTCAGTAAACGTTCTTTTAACCTCCTTCCTTTAAAATCTGGAATCGATTAAACTATGAAGTAGCAGTAACCAAATTCTCAGAACTATGAAGAAAAAAAAACGTTTTTTATTTCGTTTTTTTCGTACGTGAGAGAAGCAACGTTTGATTTGAGTGTCTGTGTCTGTTGGCACTATACCACCCAAATTCAAACCTTCTGGTATGTTCCGCGAGACCTGGAAGAGACGCTGGCAGTTGGAGGGGTTTTGTCGGCCTGAAGAAAAGCCGCATTGCCAGGTTTCACACACACACACACACACACACACACACACACACACACACACACACCCACACACACACACACACACACACCACACACACACACACACACTTGCTCATTCTTCCATTGGATGTGTGAAGTCAGTGCATGGGCTGGCTCTGAGATTTAAGTTGGAAGAACTTTTTTCTTTGAGATCTAAACATAGATCTAAACCACATACAGTCCATAGGCATGCCTATACTGTATTTAAAATTCCAGATCTGCTAAGGTATAATTTCAAAGCCCACGTGAAATGTATATATTATGAAAGTAACAGCCTGGTTTCGTGTGTTTCTGTGAGTGGGTCCTGAACGAGATTCAACATAACCACACAAGTATTATTGAGATAATTTCCTATGGGATCTTCAGCTCCTCCCTAGTGTCTAAGGAAGGGCAGAAGTTGTTCCTTTCATCCTCTTGTTGTGGTGTTACAGAAAGCATCCATTTGTTGCTATGACGATTTGGTGGAAGTAGTCGCATCACTTACAGCACTTTGCCATCGTGAACGTTCGTCGCGCTGACCAATCATATCGCTAATGGACAAGGACGAATACGGGAATATTAACAAGACATTTCAATGTGACTAAGAGGGTCAGCAAGGCCTTTTCTATCCCATCTTCACCTCACACACAGAGATAACAAGGTTATCACTTTTCCTAAACGAAAAATGTACAGATGAAGTTAACACTGAACAGGTTTTGTCTATACGGTTGTTCTATTAGCTAATGAATCTCCCTCCTCCACCTTGGAAAAGGGATTTATATAGGTGGTTCTTTCCAGCTGCTGCTAGGAAATCGATGAGTCCAACAATGTATCCTGACAGAAGGGAGTACTGTCGTCTTGGGAGTTTGCGTATGACGTCACCAGACAGACCGAGACATGTTTTATTCATGCCTCACGTGTCACAAAGGTCACTTCTAATGTGTGGTCAACTCTCTTCGGACAACATCACCACCAGACACACAAGTCCCTGTAGTTTCCTGCTTCACTACAGAGAAAGCCCAGAGAATATCCGGTGCTAATATGGATACACCCTCTTAAGATATCACGATCTGTAATACTGTGTTTAATGCTGCTCAGTGGAAGGAGTCAGATTTCCTGATGAATTATAACAAAATAGTCATGTGTTGTGGTTTGTGATGCACTCAAACCCACTTTTTTTTGCGGGGGAGGTGTTAGGATTAGTCAGAGCTTCTGTGTGTATCCAGAGTCATTGTTTCTCCTAGTCTGACTCAATCACCTGGGATACCACAAACCTTTTTATAGTTATGCGCTCATTCTCCAAACTAAAAAATGATATGGCATTCTTTTGGGTGTGTGTGTGTTTGTGCCGGGCAAACAGAGATAGAGTTAGAGTGTGTGTGCATGAGTCTAGGATCACATTTTATTGGGTTAGCCGCACACAGTTCTGGGAAACCGAACGTAATACCAAGGGATGGAGAAGTGGGCACTGAGGAAGGAGTCCAGCCCAGAGATTTACCGTCTGTGTGTGAAGAAAGAGACGTTGTTATTCTTCTCATAGCACGGATCAATCGTCTCAATCGGTGGACTAGTGGACAATATGAACACAAAGGCCGACAGACGCCTATTTTATGTTACATATTTTCTACTTTAGCCATTGTCTATCCCAATCTACCATGGGGAATGTGGTCTATATTAGTTGTGGGCTACTGTTAAAGGTAAATCTCTTTATCAAGAAGTGCACAGTCATCGGCCACGAGGAAAGTTCAACGGTTTTATTCTTGCCAGCAAGGAAACAAGGCTGTGTCGGTACAGAGATGTCTAAAAGCTTCACAGTAATAGGCAGTTCTTTTATACGTGGTTTGAACAAGTTACAGGTTGGAGACGAGACTCCCCCACGTGGAGGCAGAAGTCTGTCACCTTTGAATGTCAGCTAGTCAGTCGAAAGCTTGTGGAAAGTGCGTCGTTTGCAACAGTTTTTGACATCTTCTCCTCATACATGCAGTGCAAAAGATCAAACATTCACAGTACATATATATGTAAGCCTACAGTATATAATAATATATATATTCACACACACACACACACACAGCAGCAGCATTCTTTTCAGCCTGTATAACAACTTGCTCAAATATTTCCATCAGCTACCCTGTAAGAGACGAGCCAAACCAATTCCCTAATCACAAAGTTTTGGACAGTGATTAGAATGATATTCTTCGGGTGGGGCCTTGTTCAGTCTGAGAAAGAGTCCTCTAGAGTTGTTCAGTCTGCGGATCTGTCTGTTTTATAAAGACCTCATGTTTAAAATCCGTGCCTGGAGAGTATAAATAAAGTTGTTTGTCACAGTGGTGGTTTGAAGGAGATTAATAACCGTAACAACTTAATGGAATATTCCCTCCACTGCTCTATTGTAATCATTTCTTGCCCAGTTATTTCCAGACTGTACAAAATGTTTTACGGAAGACGAACAAAAGTAGATTATTCTGGATTCACCTCTAGGGAGAGTCTGGCAGGAAGACGATACAGTCTTGTTGCTATCCTACTGTCTGTGTTGCTATGCTACCTTCTTCTCGACTGGGCAAGTCGAAATTGTTAAAGAGCGATAGCAGTTGAATCACTTACATTTGTCACAAATCCACTAAACACCACGGTGAGTCATTGCGCGTTGCCTTTTGGGACTTCGGGATATACTCAAAAACTCAATCCATGATTAAGTAGGAAGGAATTAGATTTTTTTGTGGAAAAACACAAGGTACATAGGGGAAATATGACTGTCTGTGAGACTTTCTAGGATCCGTTGGGCCTCAGAGAGCACCGATCATAGCTCCGCTACGATGCTGGAAGTTTACCACGGTCTCTGAAACCCCAAGTTAAACTCTCCGAGGGAGGAGTCATATTTCCCTTTTCTGTTGAGTTTTTTTTAAGACAAAATCAGGGTTTCCCCAGCAGACTGAGTAACTGAATCAAAACGTAATTTCGTCTTCGATATCCAGTAACTTGATGGGGTGTTTGTAAAAGCTGAGGTAGCGTCGAGCCTCGAGTCAGGCCAGGATTGTTCACGAGAGAGTAAGATCATAAACACGTCAGTGCTGCCAGGGCAAACCAATTTGAGACAACGATTGCATGTTGGCTCTGGTATTAAGATACAGATTGTTTAAAGGACCGTCTGTGTACTGTGTAAAGGTTCCCTATCTTTGTACTTTCTCAATTCTCACATTTGTGTAACCGAGATAGGTTATAAACCGATAGCACACTTCCCTTCCAGCTAGAGCGATGGCTGAGCAGTTAGGGAATCGAGCTATTAATCAAAAGGTTGCCAGTTCGATTCCTGGCCGTGAAAAAAGACGTTGTGTCCTTGGGCAAGGCACTTCACCCTACTTGCCTCGGGGGGAATGTCCCTGTAATTACTGTAAGTCGCTTTGGATAAGAGCGTCAGCTAAATGACTACACGTAAAATGGCTTGTACAATATTAACAACAGTTTCACATAACAATAAAACACCAATAACCGTCACATTAAGTTTTGAAGTGCTCCACTAAAAATGCAGAAATGGACATTTACAACCTAATAGACAAAGATTGAGGAGAATGTTAGGACGTCTAATTAAAGGGGAAAAAGCTGTGTTACTGACAGAAAGCTGAGTGATCCACTATGCCCTCCAGATGTAGCTAATGGGGTCATAAGTTTGCAGTTCACATAACATCGACTTTGCATAACCCCATTAAGTTAAGCCTTGTACGGATAAATGGTACTGTTCAGAATGCTGAGCTGCAGTTTGTGACCCGAGCACGTCGATAAGGTCCGTTCCTAAATGACCATGATCGATTCAGTATTATTTATTGGCGCTGTTCATAGTGTTTTTATGAGGAAGTACTGAATGCAAAATCCTACAATAAGGCCTACAGTCAGCATGTGTGTAATCGAACAGACACAGACGAACACACTTTGTGTGTTTTACGCACATAGTTTACATGCAAGTACACTGACTGGGACAGCTGTGTGGGAACCAGGAAGAGAGAAACTTGATCCACGACAGACACGGCCCCTTCAGGCCTTTTGATCAGGGGGCATTTGCATGGATAACGGACGACAACAGCCAGGTAAAACCTCTTCCCTCTCATCTCAGTCCAGACGGATACCGTATGTTTACATCCCAGATGGATACAGCATGTTCACATCCCAGATAGATATAGTATGTTTACATGCCGGCCAGTTTTTGATGCAGTGTTTATAGGAAGTATGCTGGAGACACAATGGAGAGGAACCAATATGGACATCACCACATGTTCTGTTGATAAAAACCTGCCTGGTGTGTTCACGGGTGGTCACTGGGACATGGTACTCAGTGTCTTATCCCGACTAACGGCTTTACCTCCTAGCTACGGTTTATTCTACACTGCAAAGCTCAGCTTGAAGCTGTTCCTCCCCCTTCTCAGGTCGTGCTCGGGCATACAAAACATGCAGTGACGTGCGTGGGTGCTGACAGACTGCATTCAGTCATCGGGATCAACCGTGAAACTGGTGTCGCAACAGTCGACTCGACTGCCTTCGACGGGGAAGGTGTCCCGTGGATCTGCAGACTCTCTCTCTCTCTCTCTCTCATGCTCTCTCTCTCTCTCTCTCATGCTCTCTCTCTCTCTCTCTCTCTCTCATGCTCTCTCTCTCTCTCTCTCTCTCTCTCTCTCTCTGCTCTCTCTCTCTCTCATGCTCTCTCTCTCTATCTTTTCTCTCAGTCTGTTAATGAAGACGTTTCACAGAGCTATGAGCTTGTTATGATATGGGATCCTTATTCTTAACAATTGCCGTCCTGCAGCTTTATGAGTCAAACAATAAACCAGAAGATCTGCAGACCCCTCTCTTCGTGGATATGGTGAAGAGATTGTCTCACATGTAGTCATTTTACATGTAGTCATTTAGTAGACGCTCTTATCCAGAGCGACTTACAGTAAGTACAGGGACATTCCCCCTGAGGCAAGTAGGGCGAAGTGCCTTGCCCAAGAACACAATATCTTGGCAAGGCTGGGAATCGAACCAACAACCTTCTGATTAATAGCCCAACTCCCTAACCGCTCAGCCATCTGACCCCCAGTTGATCTCTTGTTCCGTGTCCTTGAGCTAGATGCCACTAGGCAGCCGCCCCAACAAGCGCACACACGCATCACCCCCGGTCACATGTCTGGGAGTCGGAGAGAGAAATAAATAATAGATTTATGATAACGGCACATTGACAGCATCTCAGGTCCTTTCTCATTCCAGTTCTCAGCAGGACAAACACAAGATTGGATCAATTTCCGCCAAACATGGTCAGTATATTTTCATAGGTCAATCATCTCTAGAACATAGATGAGCCCTCAACCATTCCACCATCCTCCCTGAACTACAGAACATTCCTCCACCTGGTATGTCTTCTCCTCACTCTCTCACTCTCTCTCTCTCTCTCTCTCTCTCTCATGCTCTCTCTCTATATATTTTCTCTCAGTCTGTTAATGAAGACGTTTCGCAGTCAACATAGTAGCACTAGAGAGAGGGGGGGGAGTGTTTTTAAATCTACCATCGGAATTCACACTGGCTGTAACCCTGGTACCTGCTCCGTCCTCACAAAAAACACCACACACACCTCAGGAATTAATATTTTGTGTAAGTATATCACTAGATACCATGCAGAGGAGCTTGTTATCTCAACTCTGCTCCTAGTGAGGGCCACAGCTCTGTCAGCAGTCTGTCTGAAACTACAGGATACTTTTTCATTTATTTCATATCCAGCATGTGTATTTTCACACAGTCCTTTCGGCCAAGCCTTAGACTATGAGCTTGTTATGATATGGGATCCTTATTCTTAACAAGTGCCGTCCTGCAGCTTTATGAGTCAAACAATAAACCAGAATTGCCTCATAACCGTCAGCTCAGTCAAGTTTGTAGTTAAAGATGTTTTGACAGTTTAGGAAGCTTGAGTTTTAAAAGCCCCCATCCAAATGAAATGCATTTCCGATAATACAGACAGAGAGAGTTACTTAAGATTCTGGACATTGTTAATCTCCTGAGGGACTGAACCCTGGAAGGTTCTGGAGGATTCAAGTGAGAGGTCTCTGCTCAGACAGACTTGTGTCTCAAGAACACAGCATCTGGAGCACTGGGTGAAGAGTGATATCGTCTCCAAGACGATGACCTTCTGGATGCACGAGAGGGAGTGCATGGCAGGAAGTCTGACTCCAGATCATCATTTATTTAGACGGGCATTCATCCAAATCTATTGTAATAACCCTTTAATCATGCATGTTTTTTTTGTTTGACGGCTTCTAGGTTTATAATAGGTGTGATCTTGTTATTAGTTATTCAAGAGCGCTTAATCTGTTCACCAGGAGGCCTCCCTTATTAGCTACGGAAGGCCCTGTGCCACGTCCACAAGCGTCTAAAAACAGCGTCTTACTTTTCCGTCTCCGGATGGGATCCTGAGGGAGGCAGGGAGGGAACGTGAGGGAGGCAGGGAGGGAACGTGAGGGAGGCAGGGAGGGAACGTGAGATCCAGAGAGACCTGATGTTATCTGCTGGCCTGTACGGCCAGGGAACCCTGTCCTGAAATGAAGCTGATCTCACAGCAACCCCTGGTCTGGACAGGCCTGCCAGCAGCACGGATGTACTGTAAGGGGGGGGGGTTTCAATCGAACGGTTTGATTTATGCAAAGACAGTTAAAGGTAAACAGCAACGTAAGCTCCATGATGGGATTGAACAGAAGACTAGAAGGCTCTGTCACGACAAGCCCGCTCAGTGATTTTATAGATTTGTGAAATGAACCTTCAGACTTTGACTAATCGCTCCTCTACGCAACAGCACTGTGTGGATTTAATCACGTACGCTCGTTTCTATGAATCACGTACGCTGTCAGCTATGGGTACGAGCAAAGCACTAGTCCTGTAAAGGGTTCTTGAAGCCCAGAGTCGTCTGTCTGTATTAAGCCAGCTTTAAACAGACATGGGTGTCCTGAGGAGAAGGGGAATGATCTGATTGGACGGTCTGGCAGGGCTGTCTCCTAACCTTCGGTCCAGTACCACTCACTGTAAAAAGGTCAAAATCTGATAGACAGAATACCAGGGATCAGACTAGACCAGACATGTTCCAGCTGGATGTGGACGAACTCGTTCCATTAACAAAAACATGTTATTTGGGCAAAGTGTTTACTAAAGACCCTGACCAACTCCAGAAGGGCATGCACAGAGAATGAAACCAGGCGTGTTGGAGATCATCATTAACTATCCCCTGGTTGCTGTGTCACAACTGCATATTACAGGAAGTAGATGTGTGTGTGTGGCTGTGTTGCGTCACAGAGGTATTCATCATAATACCATCATCTTGTACGTGTGTGTATTTTTAATTAGTGAAACCACATGAAATGATTGGGTGATTGGAAGGTCCTCTTTCTCAGTTTGGCTTTCACGGTGCAGCAGGGCTAAGCAGAGGCACATGTGGCATGTGGGAACTATTAAAATGCCATCTGTAATCACAACAAATAGAAAAGAGAAAGGAGGAGGAGTGGAGGAGAGAGCACGATGAAAATACAGAGGAAGGGGGATAAAAAACGACTTACTTTGCGAAGAAAAGTCAATGCTGCTCCACTTCTAATTTCTCTCATTTGCATCATAATTAAACCCCAGAAAAACACTCTGTACCCACTTCATGTTGCATGTTGCGTTGGCTCGTTAAGTTAATGAGGTACATGCTGTAAGATATGTTGGTTCTGTGGCAGGATTGTGGCCTTTCTGTCCGAATCAAAATGAAGAGCGTGGGAAACAGGAACTGGTTCCATTTTTGTCTTTTTATCAGATCCCCACTTTTGATCTAACTTCTCTAAAGTAACCAATTGATAAGCAGTTTATTTGTTATAAGAAAGGTGAGTGGGGGCATCTTTATTTTCAAATTATTTCTGGTAATTTCCTTGGTACTTCAACCATTTTGTTTACCACAACTTAAAGGTGTCTTAAATATAAATACAATCATTTCCATCGGTAAATATTCTGTCATCATTTCCCAGTGGCATGGGTGGTCTACAGGATGAAAACAAACTTGACAGACGGCCAATATCTTTCTACATTACTCTCTTGACAGTTGCAGTTTTAATGGCCTCCACATACTTCAATCCTCAACGGCCGATCGTCCATTCAACTGCCTTTTGTTTGACACCCTCGACCCAGCCAACTTCCTGTTTGTTGGGAAATATTAACACAAACTTCTGACGTTCAAGAACGACAGCTCCACAAGAAAAACGTGCTAGTTTTCAGGTGATTATTACATTTAGGTATTTATGAAACTGTGTGTGTGTTTTAAACTCTCTCTCTCTCTCTCTCTCTCTCACAAACTCTCTCTCTCTCTCTCTCTCTCTCTCTCTCACAAACTTCTCCTGACGTTCAAGAACGACAGCTCCACAAGAAAAACTCGTTTTCAGATGATTATTACATTTAGGTATTTATTAGACTGTGTGTCTGTGTGTGTGTGTGTGTGTGTGTGTGTGTGTGTGTGTGTGCGTGCGTGCGTGCGTGCGTGCGTGCGTGCGTGTGTGCGTGTGTGTGTGTGTGTGTGTGTGTGTGTGCGTGCGTGCGTGCGTGTGTGTGTGTAAACCACGTATGGATTATTTACATACAGAGGCGTTAGTGTGTGAGGAGAAGGGAGAGATTGGCAGCTTTCCAAAGAGGAGGAGATGCTGACTGAAACTCAGTATGTGTTCAGACTTGTTGTCATAAAGACAGAGACAAAGTCTGCCCAGGGAGTCTTCCTTCACAACACAATTCTTGGTTCCATTACGCAATGTTCCACCTAGCCTTGTCGAAGTATTTGAGACTCGAAGTTCATGTCAGGGTTTCTTCTTCACATGGGATCTTTCCCCATGTGAGAGACAGCAGGGATCAAAACCAGACTTGGCTCCAGAACTAATTCATTCATTTTTTTCCACAAGGGGGGGGGCACGCATTTACAAAGCATGTATGAGAGTCAAAATAAGAGCAGACCTGCATATACTTCAGGAAAGTGTAGCTATCTTGATATTTAATGTATAGCCAATGCCAGTATTTCTTATTTATACTTTATCAAAAGTATTTTTTGAGGGGGCACAGCATTCCATTTGGGGGGGCATTTCCCCCTTGGTGCCGACCCTGATCAACACCAAAATAAATCCACACAAAGCACTCTGTTAAGATTCGGTATCTCTGTCTCCTCAGATGTGTGAAGCATAAAGCCGCCAGAGATGTCATTCGCCTTGTCGCTATCAGACAAACACGATAGAATGGAATGCTTCCAGAACATTCCAGGCGCAGAGAACTACCAACACAACTCGGTGTGTGTGTGTATAGCGAAGACCAGGGGGTGTTTCAGGAAAAACACCCTTGTGAAAGCTGATCCTCCGTCTTAATCACTAACAGGTCAAACGGCCGTGAAAGACCGGGGTTCTAGACCAGCCATGATTCATGGGGAATGTCCAGTAGCCTCTTGCATGTGGTGTTACCAACTGATGTAAGAGTTTTACCCTCATTTACATTTTAGTCATTTAGCAGACGCTCTTATCCAGAGCGACTTACAGTAAGTACAGGGACATTCCCCCGATGCAAGTAGGGTGAAGTGCCTTGCCCAAGGACACAAAGTAATTTAGCACAGCCGGGAATCGAACCGTCAACCTTCTGATTAGTAGCCCGATTCCCTAACCGCTAAGCCATCTGACTCCCTCATCCACACAGACTTGGTTATTCTTAGACCCATCTCTGGAGTCAGACTACGTAACCGTGGCGATGCACGATGTGGTCACTGGTGCTTCCCATGGATACGAGCATGGAGGTGGCCCGTTCCTCCAGAGACTGGAGGGTGCTGCAATGTCGGGCATTTGAGGATTAGGCAATCGGTGCTTATGTTTTAATAAAGGGGAACTCCTTGGGTCTGTTAAGGCGTTGACTTTGTGGTTTGGAAGAAGGATCTATGTTTACTAACCCACACGCACACCCACACCCACCCACACCCACACACCCACACCCACACACGCACACACACGCACACACACACACCATGGTGTCACTGTCCAGAAGCTGAAACCGTGCACTTGCTCAGTTTCATCATTTCGGTTTCATCTGAACACAGATCGAGTTTTAGCTCCGCCAGTTGTTATTGTTTTGGAGCATTTGTGAGTTTTCCTCTCTGAAAGTACATTGCTACCACATGGTACACATTGGGTTTGATTCATGCTCCTCTGAAGCGGCTGCTTCAAACCACTTCAACAGCCTCAGCTCTGCTTTTCTTCACTTTCTCTGGTTATGTAGTTTGAGAGAAGGGGGCTTTATCTCAGGAAGATGAGGTTGTCTGAGGACAGGATCGTACGGAGCAAGAGTATGTGAAGACCTTTCTGAGGGGGTTGAAATCTAATTAAGTCTTTAATTATTCAAATTTCGGATTCTTTTTTTCTGAGAACAGAGAAATATTGCTCTGAGCAAAGTTCATTCCCCTTAGGCAACGAACGGCTCTCATTAACCATCATTAAACCTCCTCCTCTTCCTGCAGAGATAAACCTGTTTTGGGCACATGCGCGCGTCTTTTTTTATGTAAGATGAAAGACTTCAGAGAGAATGTGAAAATGTCATGCATTGTGCTTTTGCTTTGAAAACAAACTATACAAACTAATGAAAGATGTGATCATGCATTTGTATTTGACAGTTTTGGTCATTTTGACAGAAGAGATAGCGTACATCTTACCAATCTACAACAGACATATCTCAGATTTTATGAGATTGCTCAA
>CAEFZP010002872.1:0-57500 GCA_903064625.1 Mallotus villosus
GTTACAGAAGGGAGGATGAGGAGGAGGAGGAAAAGGGAGAGTGGAGGATAGTTGTAGAGGTGAAGAGTGGATGGAGGGCAGAGAGGAGAGCAGAGGGTGGGGAGGAGAGGGTTGAGGGGAGAGAAGCAGAGAGAGGGGTTGAAGAAGGGTGAGGAGAGGGAGGGGAAGAGAAAGGAGCGGGTGAAGAGAGCAGTGTGGAGGCAGGAGAGGGGTGAATTGAAGAGAGGAGTGTGGAGGCAGGAGAGGGGGGAGGAGGCAGGAGAGGGAGGGGAGGAGAGGGGAGAGGAGGCAGGATAGGGGAGGAGGAGGAAGCAGGGGAGAAGAGAGGACTCATGTGGTTAGTGCTCTCGTAGGGTCCTTAAGTGTCTGAGAGGAGCAGAGGCTGAGTGGCACGACTACAGGGTTGGGTTACTGTAACATTAGTCTACAGCCTGTACACACACACACACACACAGACAGAGCCTGTGGCTCTTTCTTGTGTGTTGTGTCTGGCGAGACAGTTGTTTGTGTTGTGTATAAATGTGTGTTTTGGTCCTTCCTGGCTGCAGGGAGCCTGTGTTCATGAATGTAAGCGAGTGTTTCAGTGGAACAGAACATCCTCCCAGGGGTGTGTTATGGAATTTATACCCCGCAGGTTATTGCTTTAACACGCTTTCACAGTGACACATCTATTCTGCTGCCTGCCTGTCTGACCCTGGCAGCCAAACCAACCTGAAGTCTGTCCTCACCAACACCAGCCCCTGTTCACACGGCTGCCTCTCTGACCCTGGAGGTACAGCAGTCCACCAGCCTGACCTCTCATCCAGCTCTCTGTCTCCCCTGGAGGTACAGCAGTCCACCAGCCGACCCCTCATCCAGCTCTCTATCTCCCCTGGAGGTACAGCAGTCCACCAGCCTGACCCCTCATCCAGCTCTCTATCTCCCTGGAGGTACAGCAGTCCACCAGCCTGACCCCTCATCCAGCTCTCTATCTCCCCTGGAGGTACAGCAGTCCACCAGCCTGACCCCTCAGCCAGGCCTGGCCAGCTCTCTATCTCCCCTGGAGGTACAGCAGTCCACCAGCCTGACCCCTCATCCAGCTCTCTATCTCCCCTGGAGGTACAGCAGTCCACCAGCTGACCCCACACCAGGCCTGGCCAGCTCTCTATCTCCCTGGAGGTACAGCAGTCCACCAGCCTGACCCCACAGCCAGGCCTGGCCAGCTCTCTATCTCCCCTGGAGGTACAGCAGTCCACCAGCCTGACCCCACAGCCAGGCCTGGCCAGCTCTCTATCTCCCCTGGAGGTACAGCAGTCCACCAGCCTGACCCCACAGCCAGGCCTGGCCAGCTCTCTATCTCCCCTGGAGGTACAGCAGTCCACCAGCCTGACCCACAGCCAGGCCTGGCCAGCTCTCTATCTCCCCTGGAGGTACAGCAGTCCACCAGCCTGACCCCTCACCAGGCCTGACCAGCTCTCTATCTCCCCTGGAGGTCTTCCTTGGTCATTCAGCCCTCTCTGATGCACACCTCAACAGTCACACAGTCTTGCCCTCCATTGGGCCCAGATCCAGTGGTGTTTTTTTAGCACCCACAACCCAGTCTGAATAACTCATTAGAAAAATTGAAATAAACAGGACTTCTTTCTAAGGATGGGTGGGTTTACAGTGCTTCTGGTTGCTGATAGCCAGGCATCTCTGGCTGAGAGAGTACCATGCTATGACTGGCTCAGCTGGAAAGATGAAGTGTAGCTGAGAAAAAAATGGCTCCAGCGAATGGCTACATGACACACACACAGTCATAAAAACATAAAAACACAGCCAGAATAACGGATAGGGAAACATGCTCTCTCTCTCTCTCTCTCTCTCTCTACTCTATCTCTCTCTCTCTCTCTCTCTCTCTACTCTCTACTCTCTCTCTATCTCTCTCTCTGTCTCTCTTTCTCTGTCTCTCTCTCTCTCTCTCTCTCTCTCTCTCTCTCTCTCTCTGACATACACACACAAGCTTTGCCGATCGCTTTGAGGATCATTTCGGGTCTGGTTTTAGCGGAAGGCACACACCTGTTTGAAATTGAAATCTCTAAAGCGTCAATAAGAATATTGATTGAAAACCTCCCATTGTTCAGTCATGTGAATTCACCTGGGTAGTTAAGCTGCTGTCCACCCTGGCAGCCTGTGTGTGTGTGGCTGTGTGTGTGTGTGTGTGTCATGATGCTAAGCCTGTCACCTCTTGTTCTTCTACACTGATCCCAGTCTCTATCTATTCTACAAGCTGTCATTCTCTGTAGAGTTCTAACACTATGACCTGTGTGTGTCTCTCTTCCACAGGTATGATGTGGACTCCAAGAGTGCCAACCTGTCAAAACATGTAAGTGGATAATTGAGTGTGTTCATGTATGTGAATATAGTATCGGGGTGTATGTCTATATTTGTGTGTATGTACAGTATGTGTGTGTGTTTGCCTTTCCAGGGTGCATTGCTCCTGTAATGAGCATGCTCAGTGTGTAATGGCACGGCCAGCCCCCCTGGGGGCGTCTGGCCAGCTCCGTTCTGAAAACACACACTCCTGTGGCCCTGCCTTTCTATTGTTAGCACTCCCAATAAAACCACATTAATGACAGTAATTAAGACAACAATGCGATCTGTCTTCTTTGTTGACACACAATATAGTCTCCCTCCCCCTGGTGTATTCACGATTCAAACTATCTTTTTCTCTCTTTCTGTCTCTGTCTGTCTCTCTCTCTCTCTTTCTGTCTCTCTCTCTCTCTCTCTTTCTCTGTCTCTCTCTCTGTTTCTCTCTCTGTCTCTCTCTCTCTCCCCCTCCCCCCTCCTCAGGGGGTCTATCCTACCAGAATCCAATCATCACCCCATTGTATCAGCGGTTAAGAGCTGAACCTAGCTGACCCGTCAGTCTTCTATGTTTTAGTGTTACTTTGACTTTCTACTTTAATCTTGTTCGACAACATTGCAAGTAATAATTGCCCCACCTGCAGGGTGAACTTTGTTTAGCAAACTGTCCTGTAGCTACAGTAAGGGCCTGTGGCCGTCAAAGAGAGGTCAACACAGTCCCATGGGATGATATCATTGGACGAGAATATGACACAAAGTGATTGAAAGGTTAGCCTTCACTCATAGGGGTTCAAGTTCAAGTTTATTTGCCATGTGTAGCAAGGACAGGCATCTCTGTATTGCTTTATAAATGTAAAAAACTTTAGGAACTTGTTTTTCAAAACATTTTATAGAAAACATTTTTGTGAAAATATTTTTTTTTAATTAAAAATCTAATTCCCTTCAAAACTGTTAACCTTAACCTTGACCCATGTCAGCATGTAAAAATGAAAAAACACAAGAATTACCTTTTGGGACAGGTCAAGTGCAGTTTTACACTTTGGGTCGGTACTGGGACAGTGAGGAAAAAAGTGATTTGCGAACCCTGGTTGGAAGTCTTTGCCCCATCTATTCTAGGTTGGGTGTTTTATTGGGATGTGTCTCAGCATATGAACACTAATATTGACTCTCCAGGCATGATAAGCAGTAGCAGTCCTAATCTGCTAGTTTATCATCTACAGACAGGGAGCAGCGAGACAGCTTTCCCATCGCAACAACAAGGGGGAGGGCTCATCCAGATGGTAGCCAATCACCTGTGTCCTCACTACCCCGTAATCATGGAAAATTACGGCCAATTTTTCTCCTCCCCTGAAGGAGAGAACATGGAACGCTGAGATTAGAGAGAGGACAGCAGGGCCTCCTCACTGTGTGATTCACAGACATGCTGCCACGCTGGTCCTTAGTTAAGATCTCCACATGTTGCTCTTAGGTGGAGGTGAAGGATTATGGAAGAGGCTACCACAACAGCATAAAGACCATTAGATCATGTACAGTACTAGTCTATGGTCAGGTAATGGTGATATGAGAGCTGGTATAACAGCTGTGACCCATTATTACTATGGACTGTCTGGTGAGGCATCTGTCCGTGTGGATTCAGTGATAACAGTGTAGTCACATTGTTCCTCCCTGAGGCAGGCAGGCAGCCTGAAAAAACCTGTCAGTCTTTTGCTATAGTCAGTTTGTCTCTCAATTCAGGACCTGGTTTCCATAATTTCACAGACAATCTTGCGGGAGAAACAACAGGTTCTCTAAATCAATCATCTCCGACTGGGAATGGCCCACTAGGCGTTCTCATTCTCTGCTTATCTGTAGTCCAGAGACCCTGGAGGAAACCCCACCGCTGGGTAACAGCCATTACTGGAGCTCCTGGCTCTGGAGGGGGGGCGGGACGGGGAGGGGGGCGGGACGGGCCGCTCGTTCAGGGGGAGGGGGGCGCGAATGAGAGAGGGAGAGAGAGTGGGAAAATAAAGGGCGAGGAAAAAGAGAATAAACGGGGGGAGCGATGGAGGGACGGAGATAAAGAGAGAGGAACGGAGATAAAGAGAGAAGGAACGGAGAGAGGCGGAGAGCCAGGGGGGAATACTAGAGGCATACTACCTCGTCACTTGATTCTGTTTGTCATCCCCGAAGACAGGATCTGAGAATCCATTATGTCAGTGCTGATGTTTTTACTGTCTTGTCTGTGGTGGTAATCAGTAGGAGTCTCACCCTTTATTCCCACCTCTCCGCACCACACACACACACACACACACACACACGCACACACACACACACACACACAAACACACAACACACACAGCAGACATACTTCCCTCTGTGTCATGTTTCATAAACTGTCATTTGTTTTTTACAATAAACCATGTGTGTGGACTGTGTTTGAGTGTGGGAATGTCTGTCGCTGTGTTGATCTGTAAACATCCCATATGAAGTGATCCGTACGTAACGCGTCCCTCCTCCCTGCAGGACTTCCTGGGCCAGGGCTTCTGCACCCTCGGGGAGGTGGTGGGCTCCCTGGGCAGCCGGATGGAGCGGGCCCTGGGGTGAGTGTGACCGTGGTCCTGCTGTAGACGAGCACGCTGCCTGGGAAGGATGGGCTGCTGGGGCTGGGGGGGTGGAGAGGGGGGAGAGTCATCCTGAACACACGTGTCACAGGAATCTCACCCTCGCTAATGAGCAGCCACGCATGCACACACGTGCAGGAACACACACACACAACCCCCCCTGCCTATCCTGCCAAACACACAACCCGCCCCAAACACACAACACCTCCCACACACACCCCAGCTACATATCTTCCCATGGTGTGGTGCGGACCAGTACCTTCTCCCTGAGAGTGGTTTCCTGGCATGCCTGCACACTGATTATCTCTTCCCATGCTACCAGATCAGTGGCGCCTTGATGAGTTACCCCTAGACAGAAAATAAACATCTATGGCCGATCTGGCAACCCGTCATCTGAAAGCAATAAGCAAATACCAAACCTGGCAACCCCTGATGTGTATTCTCTATCGCCTGGGCCTCCTCAGTCAGAGCCTCTTGGCTTCATTTCAAACGTGCTCTCTCTCGTCACCTGGCGGCGGAGCCGTCGCCATGGTGACGGCAGGGTGCAGGCTCGGAGAGTGCTGTGGTATTGACCATTTGGGTTCCACTCCAAAGTGCAAAACCTTGTCAGCTCCCTCAGAGCCCTTCAGTCCCTCTGCTCCTCACCTCCTGTTCTCTTTCTCTCCCCCTCACACACACACAATCCACATCACACACACAATCTCACTAACACACACACACTCATCACATACACACACACAAACACATACTCACTATAACACACACACACCACACACATACTCACAACTAACACACACACACACACACACACATACTCGCTATCACGCACACCACACACCCACTATTACACCACATACTCACTATCACACTATCACACACACACATACTCGCTATCACGCACACACACACACTCACTATTACACACACTACTCACTATCACACACACACACACACACACACACACACACACTCACTATTACACACACATATCACTATCACACTATCACACACACACATACTCACTATCACACACACACAGTTGAGCTGGTCTTATTTCTCTCTCTATTGTGCTCCACCAGGATTGATGAACAGATATTCATGACGGTGGCATCTGCATCATGTACCCAGAATAGCTGAAGAGGATGAACATCAGGCTGACAGAAATCTGACTCAGTCATTACATGTGTGTGTGTGTGTGTGTGTGTGTGTGTGTGTGTGTGTGTGTGTGTGGTGTGTGTTGTGGTGTGTGTAGCCATGTCCAGGTTTCGGAGGTGTATGCAGCTGCTGTGCCAGGCTGAGCCGGCTCCTTCCTGTGGGGTGTGTTGCTCAATGAGAGGCTAATGTAGTCCGGAAACACCAATCTGTCTATCTATCACCTGTGATTAGGATGATGAGATGAGCTGTCTGCAGTCTGCAGCTATTTAAGTACTCTGTTTGATTGTTCACATGGCTGTCAAGCTGAGGGGAGCGGAGGTGGGTGTGCTGGCTGGGGCTGGGGTAGGGGTTGGGGGCTGGGGCTTGGGTAGGGGGCTGGGGCTAGGGTTGGGGGCTAGAGCTGGACTAGGACTGAGGCTAAGGCTGAGGCTGGGGGTTGTGGCTGAGGCTGGGGACTGAGGCTGAGGCTGGGGGCTGAGGCTGAAGCTGGGGGCTGAGGCTGAGGCTGGGGACTGAGGCTGAGGCTGGGGGCTGTGGCTGAGGCTGGGGGCTGAGGCTGAGGCTGGGGACTGAGGCTGAGGCTGGGGGCTGAGGCTGGGGACTGAGGCTGAGGCTGAGGCTGGGGGCTGAGGCTGAAGCTGTGGGCTGTGGCTGAAGCTGGGGGCTGTGGCTGAGGCTGAGGCTGGGGGCTGAGGCTGAAGCTGGGGGCTGTGGCTGAGGCTGAGGCTGGGGGCTGAGGCTGAAGCTGGGGGCTGTGGCTGAGGCTGGGGGCTGTGGCTGGGGGGTGTGGTTGGAGGGTGATGCAGATGGGGGTGAGGGGGTCTGGAAGGAAGCTGCTCCTCTCGTCAGACACACACCTGCACCCCGGCATTACAGGGGGGACCTTTAACAACCTTAATAAGTGCTAATTACAGCTAATTACACTGTTCAATCAGCCCTCCGACTGACATGAGGGAGTGTTTTGTGTGTGTGTAAGTGTGTAAGTGTGTAAGTGTGTGTGTGTGTGTGTGTGTGTGTGTGTCTGCGCGCGTGTGCAGGAAGGACTCAGCGACGGTCTATTTAGAGAGCTGTCAGTGGTCAGTCAGAGGCATGTTGACGTGTACAGTAAAGTGTACCTTTCTGACTGCATATCCAGTCATGTCAATATCTTTACAGGTGTGTGTGTGTGTGTTTATGTGCCGTGTGTGTTTGAGCTGCATGCGTTTGTTTATGTGCCGTGTGTGCGTTTGTGTGCGTGTTCTTTGTATTTGTGTGTTTCTTTTTGCTGAGCGTGTGTGCTGTGCACACTATGTACTGTGTGTGTGTGTGTGTGTGCGTGTGTGTGTGTGTGTGTGAGTATGACTTTCTCTGTGCTTTGACAATATAACACCACCTTACACTAGTCTCTAACTAGCAGCAAATCATTTTGGAGGCACATACTGAGACACTCCACAGGGATGGATCCCATTGCCAGCAGTCTTTCATGGTGACATCACAGTAGACCTCATTCTGATTGGTCAGAGTAAAGAAGGGGGTGGGATGAAGAGGTCAGCGGAGCTAGCATAGACGGAGGTCAGGAGAGAGAGGGTTTGTGTAGGAACAGGAATAGCCTTGTACAGTGATTCATCAGACAACCGTCTGAGTGCTATACGGTGTATGTCTGGTAGGTTGGTGTTTTATAATTGCGGATACTTGAGCTCTTCGCCGCCCTTCCCCCCCCACATCACTTAGATACGCCCCCACTTAACGTTTTGTTACGCGTAAAAAAAAATAGCACTTGAGTTAAGTAAATTCAGTCAAGAGCGTTTTGCATTAGATTTCCATATATTACCTCGAACATTTCCTCTCCCCAACACCCCGGTAATGAATTTCAAATGTGTCCAAAAAATGTATGGGCTCTTGAATATTCAATAAGCTCGTTTATGACAGAGGCCGTTAATCCTACAGCGTCTCCTTCCTTTTGAAAGGCTATCATCATCTGGGCCTTAGCCCATATCACATGGAGAGGCAGGAGGCTGGGGCCAGGGCCCCTCTCTCCCGGGTGGAGTTAACTGTGACGCGGGTCTTGTGAAGGCAGCCAGGGCGGCCCAGTGTTCATTATCCAGCTCTCTCCAGATGCTGATTGCAAATCCCTGTGTTTTGATTAGAGCTTTCAGACGTGTCTGTCTTTCTCTGTCTATCTTTGCATCTCTCTGTCTTCCTCTCTTTCTCACACTCGTGGTCTGTGTCAGACTGCTCTCTACGCGTCTCTGAGGGGTCGTCTCTCTCTCTTTTCTCTCGGTCTCTCTCTCTCTCTCTCTCTCTCTCTCTCTTGTTCTCGTTTGTCTCTCTCTCAGTACACTGAAATGAAGGAGGAAGAGAGATATTGAGACTGACACCTCTGTTCTCTCTGTCTACCAGGGAGCAGACAGACAGTGAGTTACAACAGATTTCTATGACTTGATTGCTGTTGAGGAAACGATTTGATTGTTTTCTATTCATGTGGAGTTGTTCCAGTGCCAGACAGCCGCTGGGGTGTACACTGGACATATCACATCTTCGCGTTATAGTTCCAATAAGACAGAGAGTCTTCAGACAGTGGGTCTCGAGGAGAGAGAGAGAGAGAGAGAGAGAGAGCGAGAGGGAGAGAGAGAGAGCGAGAGCAGAGAGAGCGCGGAGGAGAGAGAGAGAGAGGCGAGAGCGACGAGAGAGGGAGACGGAGAGGAGAGGAGAGAGAGAGAGGAGAAGAGAGAGAGAGAGAGAGAGAGAGGGAGAGAGAGCGAAGAGAGAGACGAGAGAGAGAGAGAGAGATAGCGAGGAGAGAGGGAGAGAGATGAGAGCTCAGAGCGAGAGAGAGAGATAGAGAGATCGAGGAGTGCGAGAGGGAGAGTAGAGATAGAGAGCTACTGCACACGAGCTCGAGGTCTCTGCTCTTCTCTATCTATCTTCATCTCGCTCTCTATCTCTCCTTCTCTCTCTCTCTATTCTCTCTCTCTCTCTAACACTCTCTCTCTCTCTTTCTCAGAATGACATTTTCACTCCCTCCAATTTGTTGAAATACATGAGCATGCTTTGGAAATAATGAGCAGAGATATATATTCAATATATTCACTAGCCCCTGTGGGCTTCTCAGATTCTCCCACCCGTAGAGTTGTCATGGAGACACCGGCTCCTGGTTCTGGGCTCTTATTTTCCAGGTCAGTGTGTGTATGTGTGTTTGTGTGTGTGTGTGAGAGTGTGTTTGTGTGTGTGAGAGATGCATCCATTAAATCTGTGTATGAGTGTGTGTTCCTGTAGGTTTCACTTTTAAGAGAGAAATAAGAGTAGAGAGTGGTAAAATGTGTGTTGTGAGAACTAGTCACTGTACTTCTGTTTGTGGTACAATGAGGAGAGATGATGCGAAAAGTGGAGAGAGTGGTGAGTGAGTGAGTGAGTGAGTGAGTGAGTGTGTTGTGTGTGTGTGTGGTGTGTGTGTGTGTGTGTGTGTGTGTGTGTGTGTGTGTGTGGTGAGGGGTTTAGATTCATAAGAAAGACACAATGACAGGAATGAACTACTTATCTTGATCAAATGGTTCTAACTATTAATTAAGAACTTGAAGTGTGTCAGCAACAGGGAAGGTATAAAAACAAGCAGTTTTCCTTAACAGTTAGAAACATGAACAGACTGTTATTTCGTTTTCTGTGACTTCGATGACAGGAATATGTTTGGTTGTTGAGGAGTGAATGTGACAAAGAAAACGTCTAGAATTTAGATGTATTGTACAGTGCAGACTTGCTTGTCATAATGACTTTGCTTTCTCGGCTTGTAAAAGCAAGCATGCAACACCACATGCTATGGGAACTAGTCATTTAGCAGACACTTATCCAGAGCGACACACTTGCTTTTGTTGTCTACGTACACAAGGACCCATTCCGTTAGTATTTTGTGATTTGCAAAAGCACTACAATGGACATGCTGGACTGGAGGTGTGTGAGTAAGAGAGAGAGAGAGAGCAGGAGGGGAGGTTAAGTATTGGCGTTGTGGTTCAGAAAATGGAAGTGGCAGAAAATGTGCTGATCCAGTTAGGCAGCAATCAGCCTCAGCTGGCATAGCTGCATTTACACTGAGTGGCTGTGTGGCTCAAGGTTAAAGTAGCACTGCCTTCAGCTCAATGGAGCTGGAATACCTGTCTATTACTGTGGCCACTCTCCCCAGACTTGGCCTCTGGGAGACACACACAGGTTTGTATAGGCATTCACACAGCTACACACATGGGACACACACACATATGTACTCATATAGTACATTACTTTTCTTTAATGTCTCTACAATAGCGTACAATAGCGCTCTACACTGTTATCCTGTGGTGAAACAGCCAAATACTGTTTGTTTGAGTAATCCTCTTATGGAAGACAGATCCCTTAGCTGAATGTGTGAGGAACTATCAGTGTAGGACATAAGCCTCCTTTCAATTGACTGTGGGCTTCATATTCCTGGCATGGGCAAGATTAGAATGGAGCACATACACAAGCATGCATGCATAGAAAGACACACACACACACAGCACACACACACAAGAGACACACACATAGCCCATCTGTCTCTGTCTGTCTCCACGTCTGGGCTATTTCCATCCCCAATTAGAGTAATTCTCTCCATCATAAACCACCTCTGGGTTTTTAAGGCTCAATCAGGCTTCAATCTGCTCAACTGGCAATGAAGCGTTCTCCGAACATAACCACCGGGAGAATGGCCGTCCTCCACAGAAGGTGGGCTCATTTTCATGGTGGGTATGGAGGTAATGGACGTGGAACTTGATTACCATACCTTCTCAGACCCCCCCCGCCGGCCCCAAAGCATGAAAGGAGTCTGAAACTGGGAGTTTTTCTTTTCACTGTGGTTTCACCGTAGCTTCAAAATAGACAACCGCTCCTCATCAAGAGAGAAAGCAAACTCACAATGCGAAGTTTGAGGATCATTTCCCCCGCTGGGCGTGTCATCCAGAGGCCCCGCCCCTCACTGCCGACTGGCTGCATCAGGACGGAGCTCCCATCACACAAGCAGGGGTCCTCGACCTCAATTTCAGGCTTCCTAAATAAACGCCAGAGTCAATTTCTGCTGCTGGGATTCTTTGTCTCCTTCCACAGGTGTACTCATCAGTGGCGTGGTCTCGGTCTGAGGGGCGGCCTTCGCCAGCTACAGATCGTTTATGTGTCTCTAGATTCTTGACATGCTCCACTGGTTCCTTTCAAACCCCCTCGTATCTGAAGTATCAACACGACGGGATGGAGACATGGATAAATTGTGTCATTTATGGTTTTGAGGGCTTAGATAAAGTGGTGTGTCTAACTAACTAGATGT
Organism: Mallotus villosus; assembly: GCA_903064625.1. Lineage (NCBI taxonomy): Eukaryota > Metazoa > Chordata > Actinopteri > Osmeriformes > Salangidae > Mallotus > Mallotus villosus. The sequence continues at coordinate 11,380 of CAEFZP010002872.1, forward strand.
ATCACACACACACACCACACACACACACACACCAGGACTCTTTGTGCTCCACAAGTATAACTCGAACTCTCTAGTTCTGGACCTTTCCATGAGGTGATGGGTGTCCTGTAGGGTTCAAGACATGACACACAGGTCGGAGTCTAAAGCAGTCGTTCATGAGCACTACAGCATGTGAAAGATGTGGTTTACCTCAGAGTAGTCTGTCTGGGGCTGTTCCATGAGTGACCGTACCCTGGCGTGGGCCTCGGGAGAGCAGGGAGCTGATGACCGTGTCTCTGTGTGCGTTGTTCTGCAGGGGCATACCCAATAAGAAGTGTGGGACCATCATCGTCAAGGCTGAAGAGCTAGGCAACTGCAGGGTGAGTTTGGATCATAATATTGTTTACAATGTTTGTTTATTTACTGGAACTGTGTACCTGACCCAAGACTCACCCCCCCACATGCCCCACAACCCAGGACACACGCATGCACACATACTCTGAATCGCTCATTCTGTATCTATCCACTAGGAATCGGTGATGATGCAGTTCTGTGGCAACAAATTAGACAAGAAGGATTTCTTTGGCAAATCCGACCCTTTCCTTGTCTTCTACCGGAGCAACGAGGATGGAACGTGAGTCCACACCTCTATCAAAGTCTGTCTTCCTCTCCTCCACTCGCATCCCTCCATCACTCCCCTGTGGGTATGGAGGAAATTAGTTTGTATTGAATTCCTTTAGGTAAACATCTAGCTTTTGTATGTGCCTGTGAGTGTTCAGTGCCTGTGAGTGTGTGCGTGTGTGTGTCAGTGTGTGTGTGTGTGTGTGTATCCTGCGGGGACTTTACTCCTCAGCCATGTCTGCCAGGTCAGATAAGGAGCTCTCACACACACACACACACACACAGATGTAATGGATGAATCACACACACATATACACACACACAAGTCTAGTGCGGTGTGGGCAACTGGTGCACAGGGTAGGGAACCAGGGAACCAGGGAACCAGGGAACCAGGGAACCAGGGAACCAGGGAACCAGGGAACCAGGGAACCAGGGAACCAGGGAACCAGTGAGCCAGGGAACCGTGAACTAGTGAACTAGTGAACCCAGAGAAAGATCACAGTGCTGTGGGTTCTCAGTCAGGGTTCTCTCTAGGAGGTCAGCTGACCTTACTCCTGGGAGGTTCTCCATCCTCATCCTTGGAACTAATGTGTGTGTGTGTGTTGTGTGTGTGTGTGTGTTCTGTGTGTGCATGTTTGTGTTTCCCTCAGGTTCACCATCTGCCATAAGACCGAGGTGGTGAAGAACACTCTGAACCCAGTGTGGCAGGCCTTCAAGATCCCAGTACGAGCTCTCTGCAACGGAGACTATGACCGGTGAGGTTCTGCTCTTGTGTGTGTGTGTGGTTGTTGTGTGTGTGTTGTCTCCCTGTGAAGCGTTTCCTTCTCTCCAGTCGTCAGAGCTGCCAGCCCTGGCCCCCCCCCAGCCTCTGATTGGTGGGCTGAGCTGACCCTGCTGCATTGATGGAGCTTGGCTCCTCTGCTTGTGCCGGGGTTAGTTCGAGAGCGCTGTTATCTGTGACTGGGAGACACACACAAAACACACACACACATGTGCACATTCACACGCACACACAAGTTGCTGGTGTGTGTGAGCGCTGGTGGGTGGGTGGGGAGATAAGGGAACAGGCAGGGGGAGCAGAGCTTAGTGAGCCAGCCGTACCAGATCTGGGTGTCCTACTGAAAGCTCTGCTGATGGATTCTTGTTAGCACTGCAACTCTCTCCCTCTCTATCGCTCTGTCCCTCTCTCTCTCTCTATCTCTCTCTCTCTCTCTCCTCTCTCATCTCTCTCTCTCTCTCTCTCCCTCCCCTCTCTCCACACATACCACTGGCAAGCACACCACACACCTACGCACGCATGAGTCGCTCACACACACACGCACACGCATGCATGCACACACACACAAGCGCTACAGGCCCTTAGGGATCACAGACAGAGCAGATGTATTGTCTGGTCTGTCGACTCATCACTCTCCTGTCAGAGCCTCAAACAGCAGCAAATCACTCATTGTTTCTCTGAGATAAAACATCTCAGTATGTTAGTATGAGCTGTCCTCCCCTTCCTTTGATCCCGCCCAGCCTTCCCTCCTTTCACTCAAGCTCTCTACACTAGCTCTTCACCTCCTTTTCTACCTCGCATCACCCCCTCTCCTCCATCAGGACCACCTACCTTGCTTCTCCAGCTCTCTAGAGCAGCTCCTCACCTCCTACCCCCCCACATGTTGATCTTCAATTGTAGTCTCTCATCTCTCCCTCTCCCGTCTCCCTCTCCCTCTCCCTCGCCGCGCCACTCCCTCTCCCTCGTCCCTTCCCTCGCCCTCTCCCTCTCCATCTCCCTCTCCCTCTCCCTCCTCCCTCTCCCTCTCCCTCTCCCTCTCCCTCTCCCCTCCCTCTCCCTCTCACCTCTCCCTCTCCCTCTCCCTCTCCCTCTCCCTCTCCCTCTCCTCTCCTTCTCTCCTCTCCCTCTCCCTCTCCTCTGCTCTCAGGTATGTAGTGTTTCCACGTCTAATGACTAGCTCTTGTTCAGTGCTTCTGTTCATCCTGCTCTCTAAACCTCTGATTTCCTGTTCCTGTGGAGCCTCTGTATTTCAGAGCCCGCAGCTGAAATTGAGGCAGATTGAATTGCAGCTTATGGGTGAATAACAATGTCAGAGTCGCCTTACTCTCTCCCTAACTCTCTCTTTTCTCTTTCTATCTCCGCTCACTCTCCCTCTTTCCATCTGGCTTTTCTCTCTCTCCCCTCTCTTTTTCTCTCTCGTTCCTTCCCTCCGTCTCTCCTTCTCTCTAGCTCTATATTTCTACCTCTCCTCTCTCTCTCTCTTCCTCCATTCTTGTGTGAAGGAACACTCTCATCTCAGAGAAAATCATCTCTCTGTTTGAGGGGGCGGAAGATAGCGTGATAACACTACATATCTTTCTCATACAGACTATTCCCTTATTTTTCATCCCCTCTCTGCCCACAAAAGATTGCAGAAATAGATATGGGGGGGAGGGAAAATGCATGTTTATCTGGCATCACCACTGCTTAAGTGTTGATTGATGTATGTTTATAGTTGACATATGTATTTTTCGAAAGCGCATACACCCTTCATGTCATATACATAATGATAGTTTGTATACTATTTCCTAACTGACTCACATTCTTAGTAATTTAACGTCAATATTTTACAGGACGTTGTCAGTGCAAGTGTCTCGTCTTAACGACTGCTCCTTCCTGTCCCTCTCTTACTGACTGCTCCTTCTTGTCCCTCTCTTACTGACTGCTCCTTCCTGTCCCTCTCTTAACGACTGCTCCTTCCTGTCCCTCTCTTAACGACTGCTCCTTCCTGTCCCTCTCTTAACGACTGCTCCTTCCTGTCCCTCTCTTACTGACTGCTCCTTCCTGTCCCTCTCTTAACGACTGCTCCTTCCTGTCCCTCTCTTAACGACTGCTCCTTCCTGTCCCTCTCTTAACGACTGCTCCTTCCTGTCCCTCTCTTACTGACTGCTCCTCCCTGTCCCTCTCTTAACGACTGCTCCTTCCTCTCTCAACAGAACGATCAAGATCGAGGTGTACGATTGGGACAGAGATGGAAGGTAGTTCACATTTAAAAATCGATCTGCATGAATGAAACATACATTAAACAGGAATCGTCTTTAGTTGCTTATTCATGAGGAGTTACAGTATGTAGGGAAATGTGATCTAGATGACATGGGACTGATTCTAATCTGTTTTTCTAGAGTAAGGTAAGGCAGTTGGATGAGGATTGATGTTGATGGAGTGGGAGTTCGTCGGACCGTGCCTGTCCAAAGAGGAAATGACATCATGAGTGTCATTGTTTCACAGCACAGGGTCGTGTACTAGTGGGAAGTAGTTTCGATGTGTTTAAAGGGGTTCAACACTTTAAGGGTCACCAGCTTTGGGAATGCTCCATTTGTTAAATCAAATCCAGCAGCGTAGAAGTATTTTGACAAAAAACACATTTTTCGTTCTCCCACTCCTTCTCTTGTATTCTTCTTTATCTTGGTTAGAAACACACTAGTCTTGGTTAGAAACACACTGGTCTTGGTTAGAAACACACTGGTCTTGGTTAGAAACACACTGGTCTGGGTTAGAAACACACTGATCTTGGTTAGAAACACACTGGTCTGGGTTAGAAACACACTGGTCTTGGTTAGAAACACACTGGTCTTGGTTAGAAACACACTGGTCTTGGTTAGAAACACACTGGTCTTGGTTAGAAACACACTGGTCTTGGTTAGAAACACACTTGTCTTGCATTTCAAAGCTGGGAAAATTAGTCTGTCAAAGAAGCCCCAAATGACTGATTGTAAATGACAATTGTGAAGTGACATAAATGTGCCATAGAATTATAATCAAAGCCCTTTTGAGCGACACACTGATAATGTCTCCCTTTTTATTGTTAAGAGCTATAATGGCCTCTGATTAATGATCTAAGTCTGTCACTAATCTCAGCAAACACACATTCTGTCACCGGCTCCTCACTTTCTATTCTGTTTGTCTACGTAATGAGATTTGAAATGCCACCAGTATATGAAGACATGTTCTACTTCATTATGTGTCATCTAAATGTAATTCTGGAACTACTGTATGTATTTGTACGTGTGTGTGTGTGTGTGTGTGTGTGTGTGCGTTCTGTTTTTAGCCATGACTTCATAGGAGAGTTCAGCACCAGCTACAGAGAGCTTTCACGGGGACAATCACAGTTTAACGTGTACGAGGTGAGTGCTGTGTGTGTGTGTGTGTGTGTGTGTGTGTGTATATACGTGTGTGTGTGTGTGACAAACCTCGGTGCCTCCCAGACCCAGCCAGCCCAGTGAGGCAGATGTAGATGTGAGGGTGGATGAGCTAACAGTGATCCCAAACTGAGTCACCACAGAACTGGGCTACAGAAACACTTCCTGATTAAATAGAACCAGGGGTCTCTAAAGGAAGCAGCACACAGGCACACAGTTATTCTAAATTCACTGGCTGTTTGTCAAGTAACACCTACACACAGGCACACACACACACACACACTCTCACACACAGACACACACACAGGTAATGGTGTGCTGTCATAGATAGAGGGTCTCTGGCTGTTCCAATCTATCATCATTTCTCAGTGTGTTTATTGTCCTCCATGGCTGATGGTGGAAGGCCTGGTGTTTCCACTCACTTCTTGTAAGTGTGGGTGTACGTTTTACCTTCATCCATCTGCTTACAGTCATCACAATGCTAAGCACACACACTCTCACACACCCGCATATAGCACACACCCGCATATAGTACACACACACACACACACACACACAGAGTACACACACAAACACACACAGAGTACACACACAGCCGGATCAAACGTGTTATGGGGCTCTCGTCTTGTCTGTGTCTCAGTTGACTTGATGTGACGTCCTCTCCTGCCAGAGCATCAGGCTGACGGAACACACAAGAGACCAACTGTCACTTTCTGTGTGTGTGCGCGCCCATCGGGGTTCCTTTACTTGCGTACGTCTGTGTGTGTGTATTTGTTTATGTGTACATGTGTCTACACACAGTGCCCTTGTGTTTTGGTACGTTGCACTTTACAAAAGACTAGCAATCATAGCTTCACCTTCAGGATGTCCGAGCCTCTTGCTCTACAGTGAGGCCATATAAGCAGGCAGTCAGCCTTGGAGTGTGTCCTCCTCTCTCCCTTACTCTCCTCCCTCCCCTCCCCCCCTCCTCTCTCCCCTACTCTCTTCCCTCCCCTCTCCCCTCCTCTCTCCCCTACTCTCTCACCTCCTCTCTCCCCATCCTGCTACACTGATCATACAGCTTCATTACATTTGGAAGTCCTGATTAAAATCCTGACATATTCACATGAGAACCTCCCCCAGGCTACAGAGTCAAGGCTGACTACTTACACTGTCAGGTGTCAGGATGAAAACAGCCCAAGGCCACCCAGAGATATTAGAAGATGATGTGTGTGTGTGTGTGTGTGTGTGTGTGTGCGCGTGTGTTCAAGGGAGTGAATGAGAGAAACTGCTTTTCGTTTCATCTCTTTGTATCTCTCTCTTCTTCTCACTCACTCACACACACACACACACACACACACACAAGGCCCACCCTTGACCTCTGCTGTAATCCTTGAGCATGTGCAGAGCAAGCCTCCAACAGGAGTGGTAATGTGTGCGGTGGCGGAGGGCCAGCCAGCCTCCTTGAGTGTATACAGTCTGTACTGAGCTCTAGCCCCGACCACAAGCCGGCCCCACAGATGAGTGTATACAGTCTGTACTGAGCTCTAGCCCCGACCACAAGCCGGCCCCACAGATGAGTGTATACAGTCTGTACTGATCTCTAGCCCTCGACCACAAGCCGGCCCCACAGATGAGTGTATACAGTCTGTACTGAGCTCTAGCCCCGACCACAAGCCGGCCCCACAGATGAGTGTATACAGTCTGTACTGAGCTCTAGCCCCGACCACAAGCCGGCCCCACAGATCAGGAGCTAACCAGCTACTTGAACTCCCTGCAGGTGGTGAATCCCAAGAAGAAAGGCAAGAAGAAAAAGTACCTCAACTCGGGAACTGTGAGTCAAGAACATTGTAGACCGTCATCTCAAACGCCCCATGTTGTGTCTGTGTGGAGTCTGTCAGTGTGCACACACAGTAGGTGTGTTTGGACTGTCAGGTGTGTTGCCAGACTGCTGTCCTACTAAGCCTGTTTGGTTTACACTGAACGGAAACTCTTTGTGTTGACACTTCACCCTGCCTGTGTTCTCCCCAGGTAACCCTGCTCTCCTTCCTGGTGGACATTGAAGTCACCTTCCTGGACTACATCAAAGGAGGGTAGGTGACCAGGCTGCATGTTTGTGTGTGTGTGTGTGTGTGGGGGGGGGGTCTGTGTGATAGGGTGTGTGTGTGTTAGGGTGTGTGTGTTAGGGTGGTGTGTGTGTGACTAGCAGGTGGGTTTAATTGGGATGATGGGAGTTGAGTGTTCACATTAGGTGAACAGTCGGCATCTTAGGTTACCATCCGAAGCCAGAAGTATGACCTTACTGAACGAATAACCCTAGAGAAAGGTGGAGCGGACGCCAAAGAAAAGGAGAGAGAAAAAGAGAGAAAGAAGACGGGGGGGGGGTGGAGAGAGAAAGGAGAGAGAGAGAGTGACAGGTGGTCTGATTGGATTTCAGGTGGAGAGTGTGTGCGTGTGGGCACGCACAGACAGGCACGCACCGCAAGCGAGGACGGTGCTCATGCACACACGGGCACACACTGGCTGCGTGCGGTGCGTGCCTGTCTGTGCGTGCGTGTCTGTGTGTGCGTGCGTGCGTGCCTGTGCGTGCGTGTCTGTGTGAATGACTGAGTGTGTCTCGGGAGGACTGACAGGGTGCGGCCATGCGTGTTGGAAAGCTCGCCCACACGTTCCTTCTTTCATTAGACTCCCAGTGGGGAGGGAGACCAGGGGCAGAACCACAGACACACTCAGGCAGACTGCCCCGCCCGGCCCCTGCCTGGCCCCGGCCCGGAGCAGGCTGGGGGCCGGAGGAGAGGGGGGTGCCTGGGTGTGGAGGCCCTGGGTGTGGGCCGGAGGAGAGGGGGGTGCCTGGGTGTGTCCTCCCCAGACCCTGAGCGCTACAGCTGGAGGGGCTGGAGCAGGATGCTAGCTGGAGCAGGATGCTAGCTGGAGCAGGATGCTAGCTGGAGCAGGATGCTAGCTGGAGCAGGATGCTAGTTGGAGCAGGATGCTAGTTGGAGCAGGATGCTAGTTGGAGCAGGATGCTAGTTGGAGCAGGATGCTAGTTGGAGCAGGATGCTAGTTGGAGCAGGATGCTAGTTGGAGCAGGATGCTAGCTGGAGCAGGATGCTAGCTGGAGCAGGATGCTAGCTGGAGCAGGATGCTAGTTGGAGCAGGATGCTAGCTGCGCTGCTGTGCTGCACGTGCATGACTATGTGGGTGTCTGTGTTTGCTAATGGAAATCACACCCCCCAGGTTGTGTCCTAGTAAACTGAAACAGAACCATGCTCAACTTAACAGCACTTCCACAGTTTGTGGGGGCTGGGGTTTGTTTGGCTAAATGAAGTGGACAGTGCTGTTTCTCTGCCTCAAGCCTAAATGGACTGTAATGGACCACTAGTGTTTTATAATGGTCCAGCTGTTCTGCATGGTGAGTTTTTTTCGCGTGTGTGTGTGTGTGTGTGGTGGAAACATACCTATTTTAACCTGCATATGAACTGAGACCTTCTCCTCTCTTATCTCACTAGGCCAGGCTGCAGGTTTGTGACGGACACCTGAAGGAACGGGCCCCTCATTAGCCAAGCAGGGCCATTCAGGACCCTCTGTGTGAATGGCAGCCATTGTCCTGGCTCATTGCATGCAGCTAATTGCTATCAGGGAATCAGGCAGCCCAGTGGAGTGAGCGTGTGAGGCTGTGCTGTAGGAGGAGGAGCAGCATGCTGAGGGTGGAGGAGGTGCTGACGGTGCTCCTGTCTCCACCTGCTCCTCCACAGCTGTGGCTGTGTGGGCTCCTGGACGCACGGTGGCTTCTAGAAAGCTTCGCGAACACCCAGCGGTTGTCAGCAAAGCGGTTGTTTTTTTCGTGAGAGGCCGTGGAATGCTGTTGTCGGACTTTTGTTGACTGTCACAGTTCGGCTCCCCCGTGTGTTTTCTAACCTTCCCTTAAGGGCTGCTAATCGTTGGATTGCAGCTCTTCGGCTCGGAGAGAAAGATAAACAGCTCTTGTTTGTTTGTGTGTTTTTCTTCCTCTCTGAGTGGAAGCTGCATCGCGAGCTTGTGCTTGTGTGCCGGTGTGTTTCCGTGGCGGTACAGGCAGGTCTGCCCTGCAGGGTGGTTGTCAAGGCCACTCCCGCTGTGTTCCGTCTCCCTCGCCCGCCCTCACCGGCAGGAACAAGCACGACTGATTATTTGTGCTTTGGAATGGGACTGAATTTTAACAGCATAACATTCTCCTCTCCTCTCCCTCCTCTCCTCTCCTCTCCTCTCCTCTCCTCTCCTCTCCTCTGAACAGCAAAACTTGTCTCCCAAGGTTCCACTAGAGAAACCTTCATCTGTCTCATAAAGGCTTTCCATGTTCCAGGTATGAACCTACTGGGGTGTTTAATGGCAGTGCGCGCCCTCCTCACCGGTCCCCCTGACAGCGCAGTGCTTGGTAACATTGGTTCCCAGCAGAGTATACTTGGACCCACTGGGGTGCTAGCAGCAGGAGAGGATCGTTCACAAACCCATCTCCTCCCTCCGTCACACACACACACACTCTCCTCCCCACCTCTCTCGGTATCCCCCCCGTCTATCCGTTCATCACCCCCCCCCTGTCTTCTTTCTCTCTTTTCATTCCTCTCTTTATATTTTGGTAGCTTTTCATCTGCCTGCAAACCGATCATCAGCTGGCTCCCAGCCCTTTGCTGATTGGTTTCCTTCTGCCCCAGAGTTGATTGTACTGAGAGATGGAGAATGGTGTCTCAGTGTGTGCCCCAGGTCACACCATAACACCGCCATGGAGACAAGTGTGTGTGTGTGTGTGTGTTTGTGAGGGTAGGTTTGTGCGTGGTTGTGCATGTGTGTGAGCAGGTGTGTTTTGTGTGATTGATTGTTTGCGTGTGTCTGAAGTTGTGTGTCTGTACGAGCCATCTGCTTTTGTCTGGGTGGATGTCAACCTGTTCTGATCCACTCCACTACCCCTCTGTTCCTCTATACAACTCTGGGTAACATCACGCAACACAGCTTTAAGTGTTTCCTGTTGTTGTTCTGCAGTCTCTCTCTCTCCCTTCATCTCTTTGTCCTCCTCTCTTTTTCATTCTCCCTCTCTTCTCTCTCTCTTTCTCTATGTCTCTCTCTCTCCAACCCAGGGTAAATTAATGAACATAAGCCACACATTTATACAGGGCCTCTCAGTGTTGCTGACAAGGGAAGACTGATGATCCAATCAGATCTGAACTCACTAGCCTCAGCAGTGCTGGTTTCAAATGGCTCAGTTCACGGTGCCAGATAATGAGACAACATGTTTTATTAAGGAAGCCATGCTTTTCCCAAACTGTAATTGGTAAAAGAAAACACAGCTGATTAACAGGTTCCCTGGTTAGTAAGATGTCTTTTCAGTGACAAGGAAAGTGCCTTTCTGCTTCTGGAGAGAAACAGTATTTACCACAAGATAGCACTCAGAGGCCGTCTACATGTGAAAGTCAGACAATTTTTCCTCCACTAAGCAGATTGACAGGGACATACACAGACTCACTCACACAGACATTTGGTTGAAAGAGTGTATTTTAAGGTTTCCGTGAAGCTGTGCTTGAAAAAAACTGGCTTAATGTCTAGGAACACACATCACCGGGGGCAACGCCGTCAGCCAATACACTGATGTTTCACTCTTACCTCATAGATCATTCTCATTTGTTATTGGTGCAGAGGCTACAGCTGCCCTTTGGACTGAAGCCTCTGCGTTCTCAAGTGGATAATAAGACTGTCAGCCTGTCTCCATTTTACAGACTTAACTAAGGACAGGATTCAACACAGAAAACTGAAAAAATACTCATTTTACCTTCGCTATTAAAGTGTAGTGTAGTGTGTCTGATGCTAGAATATGTGGCTACTTTTCTGGTCATTTTCAGTTTGTTGTTTCTGTGTAGACAGAGCAGTGGTGTTAGCCAGGAAGTGATGGCATATTCTCCCAACTGCCTCATGGCAACTCTTTCTCCCCTGCTCTCTCTCTCTTTCTCACCCTTCCTCTCCATCTCTCCTTGTCTTCCTCCATATACTGTATTTCTGTTATTCATCTCTCTTCATCCATCTCTCTCTCCTTCCCACCTCGTATTCTCTTCTCTCCATCTCTTTCTCCCTCTTTTTTTTGGTCTGTCTGCATGCTCCGAGCCAGATGGAATCTCTCACTGTGTGTGTGTGTGTGTTGGAGGTTATGCATAATTCAGAGTGTCAGGCTTCAGTCTGTCTCTGTCGGCACGAAGAGCCGTAACAGAGTTGGGCATCTTCACAAACGCCTGTTCCGACCCTCCGTCTCTCGCTTTTTTCCTCTCTCCTTTCACTCTCTCGCTCTTTTTTTTCTTCTCATTCCCTCTTCTTTCCCCTTTCTCTCTTTTTTCCCCACCCTCCCCCTCACTCTCTCTCTTTCATTCTCCCCCTTTCTCTCTCTCTCTCTCTTCGTCTCCTCCTGTCCTTGTCGACGTGTCCCCCAGCCCGCGGTCCCTTTCTGAGAATACTAAGCGACATCTTCCGCCCAAGCTTTCATCCCCAAAGCGGACTCAAACATTGACTGTCCTCCTGCGACTGAATAATAAGACCCAGTGATAAAGAGTCTGGTTGAAGCCCAGGACCTCCTGCTGGGGCACGTCTGCGTCCTTCTGTCTGAGGGCGTCTCTTCGCTCAGTCACTAGGGAACCCCATAAAGGGAATACGTATGTGTTGGATCGGCTGTTGTCCTCCTTTTACCATACCTCTGGCTCAAAGGGAGGGCTCGGCACAGCATAGCCAGGCTGAGGGCCCTCAGAGTTGGACTGAAAGATGGGTAGAGGGCACCTAGCCCCCACCATCGCCCTGGGCAAACAGGCTTCTTCAGGTCTGGTGCACTGAGCTCTGTCTGCAGGCTGTGTGCTTTGCAGGGGGGCACGGCCATGGTGGGCTCTCGGAGCAGGACCCTGCGGAGATCTGCAGGTTACAGAGGGGCCACAGGAGTGGTGGAGAATGTTCTACTTCCCTCTAATTCACTACTTTGAATATACCCAGAGAAGGATTGATGTTCAGCCTTTTATCTCTCACTTCCTCTCTCTCTCTTTGCCTTTTAGCTCTATTTCTCTCTCTCTCTCACGCCTTCTTCTTTCTCATCTTGATAATAACTGCTTCTAACTGTATCTTTGATCATCTCGGCTAGATTGTGTTTGCTATTCATTATGATGATTGTTTGTTATGGTCATTACTGGGTGGCAGTCTGTGGGCGAACAGCAGTTTATTAATAACTCATTTCCTCCCTCTTTTCTTCCGTCCCTCCGCTCCACTCCCTCCCCTCCTCTCTCTCCCTCCTCCGCTCCTCTCCTCTCCTCACCCTCCTCTCCCTCCCCTCCTTTCCTCTCGACTCTCCCTCTACTTTTGTCTTCCAGAACACAGATTAACTTCACCGTGGCGATTGATTTCACCGCCTCAAACGGTAAGGGACCGTCCCTCGTCTCCCAGGCTCAACAGAGTGGTATTTAAATGTATGCTAATGAGGAGGATAGCCTCCTCCTAATAGGCCTCTCCATCATCACCAAGGCTTCCACTCTTAACGGTGTCACAGAGACGATGAGCTCTGATTGGACGGCACACCCGCCTGCTGTAGCAGCAGCTGTGGACGGGCCCTGCATGCTCCTGGGAGGTCTGTACGATCAGGAGACAGGCCTGGTCGTCAGGCCTGGTCGTCAGAGCAGCTCTCTTGCTGTGCTGCCGGGACCTGCAAGCTCGTTTGCGTTATCAGGCAGGGGGGTGTCGTGAATGTACGTCTGTGGGCTGACATTGGAGAAAGGCCCATAGTTCATATATCGTCCGTCCTGCAACCACAGAAGCACAAGGTTAAAGACGTTGTGGCGCTATCAACCTGTCCTCGTAGCCGTAAACAATGTTATTTTATAGTGCCCGTTGAAAATCCATTTGCTGGATTTCTCCACTGGAGCAGAGGGCATCTTCTGCACTCTCTCAACAGGACTGTGTGATAGTTACGTGTTGCTCTCCGCGGCAGGTAACCCGGCTCAGCCCACCTCGCTCCACTACATGAGCCCCTACCAGCTGAACGCCTACGGTATGGCCCTGAAGGCAGTGGGGGAGATCATCCAGGACTACGACAGTGACAAGATGTTCCCCTGCCCTGGGCTTCGGAGCCAAGCTGCCCCCGGACGGACGGATCTCCCACGAGTTCGCCCTGGTGAGGAGGAGGGAGCGAGGAGGAGGGGAGGGAAAGAGGAGGAGGAGGGAGAGGTGGAGAGAGGAGGGAGGGAGGGTTGAGAAAGTGGGGGGGAGAGGGAGTGGTGAGAGAGAAATGGAAGGAGATGGGGAGGATGGAAACCAGAAGAAACCTTAGCCACAGCCACAGTTACAGCATCGATTGAACCCTGTTTACCTCTTCCTCTCCCTCTCTTTCTGTCTCTCCCCCCTCGGGCTCACTCTGGTTGCATTGGAATTAGTGAAAGTACTGTACTTCAGATCTGTTTACAACCATCCATTTCACCTTCTCTGTGCTTCCTCTGAATGGTATTGATGACTGCTATCACCACCTCTCTTCTCCCTCCTCTCCTGCCTCCCTCCTCTCCTGCCTCCCTCCTCTCCTGCCTCTCCCTCCTCTCCTACCCCTCTCCTGCCTCTCTCTCCTCTCTCCTCTCCTGCCTCCCTCCTCTCCTGCCTCCCTCCTGCCTCTCTCCCTCCTCTCTGTGGTGTGTGTAGAATGGGAACCCCCAGAACCCATACTGTGCAGGGATAGACGGTGTGATGGAGGCCTACTACCAGAGTCTGAAGTCTGTCCAGCTGTACGGGCCCACCAACTTCTCTCCTGTCATCAACCATGTGGCCAGGTAGGGAACTAGGACACACACACACACACTAAGAAAAGCCTCACTTTCCTACATTGTATAAGACCATACTCGTCTGTGTGTAATGGAATGCCTGTTAGGATCTTCATTTGATTTAGATAGCATTCTCCCTGATAGACTATCCAAGCACAGCGATGACAGTTTACCAGAGAGCCCAATCTCATGATTTCTCCCATAATCGATACTGGCTAAGGTGGCTTGGACACGGGTATTGATTGGTTGTCTTCTTCTTGAGGAGAGAGAGAGAGAGTGTTTGAGAGAGAACTGTTTGGGAATTTTGCCGTTATGAAACCTGTTGGGCTCTGGAGGAATCAGATGAGGTATGCACACGCGCGCACACAGACTAGATTAGAACAGCTCGCGAATTACTTCACAGTGATTTGTGTTTACTTTAATCAGATTCTAAATCAGATCCTCTGGGCTGTGAAAAGGAGTCTCATAGCTACAGTGCGGTGCTTTAATTAACCTGCAAGGCTGCAACACTCCTGTTTGTGTGAGAGAACTTTGAGTACAGTACATGTCTCTCTCGCACCGCACACACACACACACACATACTCACACACAGTCGTCGAACTTTGACGAGTTTCCCTTAATGAAGCAAATGTGTTGTCAGGGGGCTAAACATCAGCGCCTGTCATCTGTGTGCGTGTGTGTGTGTGTGTGTGCGTGTATGTGTGCCTGCACTCCCTTGCGTGTGTGTGTGTGTGTGTGTGTTTCTACATATGTGATGCACATTAATTTCTCCGAAAACACACACTTTAGTGAGTGATATCACAGGTTTCCACAGGGGCGAAATGCTAATGAAGAACATGCTGGCAGACGAGGAAGAAGCACATGTTCATAACAGCCATGTTCTCTCTTGTAACAGGCCATCATTAGAGCGAGGCACACCTTCAGACACGCTGTAATCCTCCAGACGAGTAATTGGCTAATTACACAGGAAGCCAGTAGGCCTTTAAACTGGGGGGTCTTCTCAAGGAAGATGTGGGGGTGTGGGGTGACACGACGAGGAGAGCTGGGGCCGAGACCAGGCCAGGGCTGGATGTGACTGCCTTTCACTGCCTACCACTCATTAGTGCCATGTAGACTTCTCCGCCCCCCCCCACCCCCTCCTTCTCACCCATCCCTCACATCCCAGACACCGCTGTCACGCCAGCCTCCCTTCCTGCTCCTCCTCCTGTCCTCCTCTCATCCTCCCCCCCTGCTCCTCGTCCTCTCATCATCCTCCTCCTCTCCTCCTCCTCCTGTCCTCCTCTCATCCTCCCCCCCTGCTCCTCCTCTCATCCTCCTCCTCCCTCCTCCTCCTGTCCTCCTCTCATCCTCCCCCCCCTGCTCCTCCTCCTCTCATCATCCTCCTCCTCTCCTCCTCCTCCTGTCCTCCTCTCATCCTCCCCCCCTGCTCCTCCTCCTCTCATCCTCCCCCCCTGCTCCTCCTCCTCTCTCCTCCTCCTCTGCCTCCTCCTCCTGTCCTCCTCTCTCCTCCCCCCCTGCTCCTCCTCCTCTCATCCTCCCCCCCTGCTCCTCCTCCTCTCCTCCTCTCCTCTTGCTCCTCCTCCTCCTGTCCTCCTCTCCCCGTCTCATCCCTCCTGTCTTTGGTGCACCTCTCGCCCCCGTGTTTTATTAATAACCGCTGCGCTTCTTCTTCTTCTCTCTCTCTCTCTCTCTCTCTCTCTAGCTCTCTCTCTCTTCCCCCCCCTTCTCTCTCTAGCTCTCTCACTCCCTCTCTCTCTCTCACCCCCCCCCTCTCTCTTCTCTCTCTCCGCCTCCTCTCTGGCCCCTCCCACCCTCACTAGCGCTCCCTGATAACTGATCGCTTTACTTCACCACCACCACGCTCAAGTCTGCTCTCACTGCGTGTTAGTGTGTGTGTTGTTTGTGTGTGTGTGTTGTTTGCGTGTTTGTGTGTGTGTTCATGAAGCCCAGCAAAGACAAAGCACATGCACAGCCCCACATCCACAGCATGGGAATCAGGAATAGCTCCTTTCTACAGACACTGCGTCCACACACACACCCACATACAGAATGTTGGCTCTGATAAAGCATGGCGTTTCTCCAGCTGTTTCTCCTCTCGTCTTGCTCAGATGTGACAAGGTAACGCCGGAGTATGTCGCAACAGCACCACTCCAACCGGTGTCTCTCGGCCCGTTCTCCCTGCTTTGTGTTTTCATCAACGCATCTTAACGCTGTCTCATGAAGAGGCACGCGTCCACAGACCCGCGCTGCACGTGTCACACAGTGTCTGACCACAGGGGGCGCTGTGTGTTGAGAACGGGCAGGATGTGGACGTGTGTCGTGACGCAGCTCTGCGTGCGTGTGTGTGTGTCCACCAGGTACGCAGCGTCGGTTAAAGACGGCTCCCAGTACTTCATCCTCCTCATCATCACTGACGGGGTCATCTCAGACATGGCCCAGACCAAGGAGTCCATCGTCAACGTAAGACTGGAAACGCTCCCCACCACAGCGTTAACCTTATCAAAACAACTCCCTCACTCCTACCTCGCTCCAGCCCCACAGCAGAGCTCCACCCTGGGCTCCGTGCAGCTCAGACTGGGCTTCCAACGCCCTGGTGCTTGGCGCAGGGCTGGTTGCGAGGAGAGAGACCCAGTCTAGGTGTACAGCAAGCAGCAGGCTCAGTTCGGGGAGGAAAGGGGGGGGTGACCCAGGAAATGGTTCACTGGGAATAAGTAAACAAGATGTTTATGATAGATCATCGATCACCCTGCAGCCCCCCAGCAAGCACATCAATCACCCTGCAGCCCCCCAGCAAGCACATCACTCACCCTGCAGCCCCCCAGCAAGCACATCACTCACCCTGCAGCCCCCCAGCAAGCACATCAGTCACACACATCAGGGGCACGCTCTCACACACACATATACACACACTCTCTCTCTCTCTCTCTCTCTCTCTCTCTCACACACACACATACACCTATATATATATATATATATATATATTATATATATATATATATACGCACAAATGCGCACACATACCCACTCGCACACATACACACACATACACAAACATGTACACGCACACACAGACCATCATAAATAGTCTTACACTGACGAGACAGACAGACACACACACATACTGATGTCATTTGTAAACTGTCTGGGGAGTGTGAGTGGAGGCGAGCCTGGTGATTCTCTGCCCACTCAGCCCTCAAACTGCATCTCTCTCACACACACACACACACACAATGAATATTAATGCTGTCACATAAAGTACACACACACACACAAGCAATATCTTACATGCATTCAAAAACAACCACAACTCCTAGAGTATTGGAAAAATCCATGTAAATAAACCAATTGTATAGAATGATAGTAATGAGTGGTGAGGTGATGTTCATGTGTCTCCTGTTTCCTTCAGGCCTCATGTCTTCCCATGTCCATCATCATCGTAGGGGTGGGGCCAGCAGAGTTTGATGGTAAGTGTGACCCGATGTCCCTCCCTCCCTTATCCTATCCATCTCACTCGTATCTAACTTTCTGAAAAGCGGAAAGCAGTCCTAGTTCCTCTGTGTTGGGACATGAGTGAAATGCGAGCATCACAGTGTGATCAGTGTTTTCAGTGTTTCAGTGTGATCAGTGTTTACAGTGTGATCAGTGTTTACAGTGTGATCAGTGTGATCAGTGTGATCAGTGTGTGGATGTTGACTAGTGTTCTCTCCTCAGCTATGGTGGAGCTGGATGGAGATGAGGTCCGAATCTCATCACGAGGAAGATATGCAGAGAGGGACATTGTTCAGGTATGCACTCTCTCTCTCTCTCTCTCTCTCTCCCTGTCTTTCTCTCCCCCTGTCTTTCTTTCTATCTCTCTCTCTCCCTGTCTCTCTCTCCCCCTGTCTCTCTCTCTCTCTCTCTCTCTGTCTCTCTCTCTCTCTCTCTCTCCTCTCTCTCTCTCTCCTCTCTCTCTCTCTCTCTCGTCTCTCTCTCTCTCCCTGTGTCTCTCTCTGCGTGGGTGATGGAGGAATGAGTGTTTATCCTCCCTCTGCTCATTAGTGTTCTTGTTAACAGCCTCTGAACATCAGGGCTGGGAGCTCTGTGATTGTCTGCTCTGGTCTGTTCTTCAGTGGTCTGTTCTGGTCTGACCCACTCACTGGCACCCTGCCCTCAGAAGCAGACACAAACAGTCGCACACCCACCCACAAGCACACACACACACTGTCTGGAGAAAAGACACGGCATGTATAAGGCATGAAAGACACTGCTGTGTCTGCTGCATCATTAGTGCTGGAGGGACTGTGTGGCCGTGCAGCCACATAGCAGCATGACTTCCCACATACACACACAGAGCCCTGGTTTGATCCTGCCTGTGTTTGATGTCAAACTAGGGTTTTCCATCATTATGTTCCTAACTGTCAATGTTCCCAAGCCTAAGGAAACTGAAATGGTCCAATTTCTTTTTTGTCTCTTCTTCTCTCTTTCTCTCTCGCTTTTCCTACGCCTTGTCCTCCGGTGGTCTCTCTCTTGCCTTCTCCCTCTGTCTCTTTCTCCAGTTCGTCCCCTTCAGAGACTACATCGACAGGACAGGGAACCACATCCTGAGCATGGCACGGCTGGCCAAAGACGTCCTGGCAGAGATCCCAGATCAGTTCCTGTCCTACATGAGGACCAGGGGCATCAAACCCTTGCCCGCGCCCCCTCCGTACACGCCCCCAGGTCAGCCCATCCAGACCCAGATCTGAGGAGAGGGGTGGGCAGACAGCGCGCCACCACCGACAAACCTCCACACATACTTCCATCTTTCGCCCCTCTCGGCCCGCGCTCTCTCAGTCCCGATGGTGCCAGTGGCTTGGGGGAAGGAGGGTTTGTAGGGACTCTCTATCTCTCTATATCTCTGGTTGCACTAAGGAGACTGGCTGGCTGATTGGCGAAAGCCTCCGAAAAGGCTCACAGATAGGGTCAAAGAGGGCATGTTTACTTCCACTTTTAAGCGTTCCGCAGATGTTTGGGATTCTGTCTGGGAAGGCGCGAGAGACTCTTTAGAATACACACCTGGAAATGCAAACGAGATCTGTTGGGCCTCGCCCTCATCCGGAAGAAGGGAGGGAGTCAAGAAAGGGAGGAATCAGGGCAAAGAGGAAGGAAGGAAAATGAAGGAAGGAAAACGGGCAGAGAGGAAAGAACTGGAAGGAAGGAAAGTGTAGTGAGAAAGGTTTAACTCCTGGATGAGAAATCCCTTGACTGTTGTACATAAATAGACATAGGTTTCTCTCTCTCTTCTATCCAAATCTCACTCAATGTTTACAGTACATGTTAACAATGATTTTTACTGTTGGATACTTTTATAAACATACTTTTGAGTATGAACTTTAGTATATCGGTCATCTCTCTCTCTCTGTCTCTCTCTTCCTCTCTCTCTCTTCTTCTGTCTCTCTCTGTCTCTATCTCTCTGTCTCTCTCTCTCTCTCGGCGTGTCTTCTTAGCCCCAGGTGTCAGTCAGGTAGCAGCAGTGCAGCCCCAGTGGCCGGACCGTACCGGTCTCTAGTATGTGTAGTTTTGCATGAGTGTAGCCTCCAGAGCATGCAGTTATCTTGCACTTCTGTCTTATCTCTGTTACTCTGCTCTCTCTCTCTCTCGCTCTCTCTCGCTCTTTCTCTCTTTCTCTCTCTCTCTCTCTCTCTCTCTCTTGCTCTCTCTTTCACTCTCTCTCTCTCTCTCTCGCTCGCTCTCTCTCTCTCTTTCTCTCTTTCACTCTCTCTCTCTCTCTCTCGCTCGCTCTCTCTCTCTTCTCTCTCCTCACTTCTCTCTTTCTCTCTCCAAACTGCCTTGCTTATAGGAAGTCTGGAGACGGTGGGGTGCTTCCCCTCATCATGTCTTTGTCCTTGACCATTCAACCTGCATACTCCAACATACCTCTTTATACCCCAACATACCCCAACGTACCTCTGCAAGCCCCAGCAAACCCCTGCATCTCTTCAAACTCCATGGTAAACATTGCAGCTGCTCTCAAACTCTGTTTGAGGCTCAGAGCCCAGTGGTCAAAAACAGCAGAATGATTCTTCTTCTTTGGTTTCACTCTTCTTCTTTGTGTTTTAAGCTTTAAATACCTTGTAGCTCTCATTTGCTTTGGTTTTATATCGTGCCAGTTATTTTTTGAATGTGATTACGGGGTATGAAATCCCTGATCACCAGACAAGATGTTTTCTAACGGTTTCTTATGGTTAAGTGGTAGAATGATGTGTTTGTCCTAACACCAGTCAAGTTTGTATTTATTTCTAAACTCTGGATTTCACACCTGAATGCTATATCAGTATTTCTAATCCAGCATGCCAGTCGACACACCCACAGTCCAACTCACCACCAGGAACTCCCCTCACCCAGGTCTCCTCCCCTCACCCAGGTCTCCTGTCCTGTCTGCTGTCTTAATACAATTACAGATGATGATGGAATTGCCTTTGGATGATAACTCAAATCATCACAGTTAATCTTTTTGTACAGTATGTTGTTTTAAACCCAAACATTCAGTACTAGTAGTAACTGACATGATAACTGGATACCAATAATTACGCAATGTATTCATATATTAGTCATTAGAGATATTATTTGAGATATTATTTGAGTAACCGCATTCTGCATGGCGGGGTGTCGGCCTACCCCGTCATTGTCTCTTACCTGTAGCTAGGAAACACACACACACACAAACAACACACACACACACATCAACACATTTACTTAGGAAACACACACACACATCGACATAGTTATTTCAAGATAATCCTTTGTCCTTATCTTTCATGGGTCTATAGAGATGACTAGTTAGGTTGAAGTTGTAACACTGATCTTTGCCCTCCCTGTGCTGTGCTACAGAGAGCTCTACAGCGGCTCACTACAGTAGCCCCAGAATAGAACAGCTTGCTTCTACTGCTGCTTTTTGCTCTTCTCAGCCACCGACACACACACACACACACACACACACACACGTACACACATACACTTATCTGAACAGCATTCTCCCCCCCCCCACTGCATTTAGCCTACACTCTGCCTTGGGTAGACATATCTTTGATGGTTGTTATGGTAATAATAGTGCCACAGTTCTTGCCAACTTGCCAACCCCATTGTGTGTGTGTGGGTGTGCTTGCATGAGCACGTATGTCATTTTGTGAGAATTTGAGAGTGTGTGTATGAGCCCTTTAGTGTGTGAGCGTGAACTTTAGGTTACTTCTTCAGAGTGTTTTATTGGAGCATGTGAGTTCACACACATGGTCTTTGTTTACTAAAGATATCCAAATAATATATTGTATGCTCGTCATATCTAATTATATAACGTGCACTAAGTTTGCATGTAAAGTTTTACATGAGACACACCAGTTTGTTTTGTTAATTGAGTGTTTTGTTAAAAAGAACATCTTTGAGAAATAATTGTACAAAATGGCCTTAAAACTTTCACTGATTTCTTGGAATTGTGTGATGCCTTCAGATAATGAATTGTTCTCTATTTTGTGTCGATGTACAATTGCTTTCTAGTGTATATTTTCTTTGCACAACTTCATTTATGGGAAATATATTGTACTTTTGGAACAGTGGTAATCAGAGAAAGCATGATTGAAGTAATGATTGTCTGGTAATCAATATAATAGATGACTATTTCTGTATTGAACTAACAATTTTGAAATAAACATTCTTACATAACGCTAACCTTCTGACTTCATAATGTGCTTTCTCCTGCCCTACTTGTTCATCTCCTCTTTTCTCCTCCCCTCTCCTTCCCCAATCCTCTCCCTTTCTCCCCTCCCTTCCCCCAACCATTTCTGCTCCTCTCCTCTCCCCTCGTCTCTCCTCCTCTCCCCCATCCCTCTCGTCTCCTCCCATTAGCACTAATGACTGTTTTGGGTACAGCGGTGACAGGCTAATTGTGGAGGGAGAGGTCAGGCCTACTCACCAGCTCCTCCAGCACCCAGAGCAGACCAGGCCAGGGTGACGGGGGGGGGGCAGAGGAAGGATGAGGGGACACGGGCAGGCTGGACACAGACACCGCTTCTCCCCAGCAGGCTTCCTGTTTCCACTACGGGAGATCATGAAATTGCTTTGACCTCCACCCAACCTCCTTCTGTCTCTCTGAAGATCCCATCTGGTAAAAACTTTCCAATAGAAGTTCGAGGAAAGCGTTTGCGTAGTTGAATTAACTGCAATCTTGCCATCATTAACTCTCCCACTGGTCTGACCGTTTAACCTAAGATCACTCTCTCTCTCTCTCTCTCTCTCTCTCTCTGTGTGTCTCTCTCTCGCTCTCTCTCTCTCTCTCTCTCTCTCTGTGTCTCTCTCTCTCTCTCTCTCTCTATGTCTCTCTCTCTCTCTGTATGTAGTGTCAAATGGATACACTCTACGACACACCTGAATCAGCAGACTGTGTAGCAGATTTACAGACTGGCTCAGTATTTGGCAGACTATGTAGCAGATGTACAGACTGGCTCACTATTTGGCAGACTGTAGCTATGTATCTGGGATATAGCTTTTCTCTACTTCCCCTCCGTGTACTGTTATCTGCTACCGTCCCTCTCGCTCCTTCATCTCCCTCAGGATGCCTGAAGACATGAGAGCATCATGCCCATCAATCCCACTCTGTGACGCCAAGTGGTGTGAAGCGGGGTTGGCTGTGTGGGTTCCCTCCCTCAGTGGTTCTAACAGACACTGCCGTGTGGGGGGCTGGTGCTAGTCTTCATCAGCTGATGTAGCAGAACACTGCAGTAGGTCAGAGCAGCAGGATCGTGCCTGCGTTCAAATTTAGCATGTATTTGTACTGTATGTTTGTGTGCGTGTTTCCGACCCGTGTGTGTGTGGGGGAGAGGGAGAGAGACGGAGAGGGAGAAGGAGAGAGAAGAGAGTGGGAGAGAGTGGGAGAGAGTGGGAGAGAGTGGGAGAGAGTGGGAGAGGGAGAGAGGGGGAGAGAGTGGCTCCAGAGTAGGTGTGTTCTGAATAGATCTCTGCCCTGCTACTATAAATATCCCAGCAGCAGCAGCAGCCCCTCTCCTCTGTCCAGATAGATCATCACACCAAGGGCTCCACCTCAGGTGGAATATAAACAACCCAGACAGTTATTTATAGAAACACTGAGATAATCCACTTGGGATCTCCTTCCTTGTCACACAATTTTAGCAAGATCACTGAGCTCAAGTGGCTTAATTCAAAACACATTTCTCTACAAAATCTTCCACAAAAAAGTAATCATTGCTGGCCTATGTATAGGCTTAACATCCTTGTAAATGAGAACCCGACAGATTTTTCCCTGTCCTGACCTCTGGCAGATGGCTCCTCCTCCTTCCTCTCCTCCCCACCCTGCTGGGGTCACCTACCCCAGTTCACCTCCTTGCTCTCACGGCTAGATGTTCCAAGTAGCAAAAGTGCCTGGAGCTGGGTCCCATCTGGGAGAGACATCAGCAGCCCAGAGCAGAGCTTCCACCCGTCTGGGTGGCCCTCAGTGGGCCTCCGAGGCCGGGGAAGGACAGGGACGACCAGGAGTCTGGAGGGAAGCGGGTTGGAGGGCGCGTGAGGGTCTGTGCCTACTGGCTCTGTTTGAGCTACGAGACGTTAGCTAGCCTCGCTCTCTCTGTCTCACACACACACACACTTTCAGCACTACCCTGACAAAACATGGCCGGTAGGGAGACGTCCTCCACAGATTCTGCCGAGTGCCTCATGAATGCAAGCATGCACACACACACACAGACACACACACACACAGAGAGAAAGTCTTGCTATGGATTGTGACATTTTGACAGTGGAAGAAAAGGATGACTGAAAGGGGGAGACCAGTGTGTGTGTGTGTGTGTGTGTGTGTGTGGGCAGGGGGGATTCTTTTCCATTCCTTCATGCACCACCGATCATTCTACTTACCTTACTCCAGAGTCGGTCCTTTTAATTAGAAATAGTGTGCATGTGTGTGTACAGTATGTATTAATAGCTCCTTTGTCCCCTGAGGGAGATGGGCAGATGGACAGGTTGATTGAGAGGCAGACAGGCAGGGGGGGTTGTGGGAGGGGGAGGGGGGTGGGGGGCAGGAAGAGAGAGTTGTGGTGCTAATATCACTGTCAATCAAACAGGCTGACGGCGGAGTGAGGATGCATGAGATGTGAGCTGTTTAGTCCCTGGTGCCCAGGAGAACCGGAAGGCTCCACTACATGTATGGGGGGAGAAACTGATTCATTACAGTTTCTCCTCAATCGCTTTGGCCTTATTTTGGAATGATATATATATGCTTCTTTTCTTTTTTACAAAAAGTTGTAAATCTCTGAACACAACATTTCTTTTTTTTCAAGAAACCTTTTTTTAGATGGCTCACACCATCACTAAAAAGCTTCATTTTGGCCGATTTACTGACACAATAACGAGATTTTTGAAGCAGGAAGTTAATCTTTTGAATGAGATACTACATTTTGCAGACATGCAAAAGAGTTGTGACACATGCATTTACAGATTAGAAAATGTTTGGGTTGTTTCCAAAAATGAGCTAAAGTCATTAAGAGAAAGTGTTGGGGGGTCAATATTAGCTTCTACATTTGGCTCATGCCTAGAACAAAAAGGGGACCTGGGGGTATTTAGACAGTATGGCTGCACCTGCCATCCATTAGCTAATAGAATGAGGGTACATTTAGAAATCCCATAGACCGCGTGTGTAATTAAGTATTCAATTTGCGTTGGAAGTGTCAATACAATTATCTACATCCATTTCATATTCCTCGTGCATCCGTTTCTTTTATTCAATTGTTGTATGTGTCTATGGACACACACACACACACACATGGACACGCACACAGTCACTCACACACACAATTCCTACTACGCATTATAGAGAGATTAGTATATTGGGAAGCAGTCTAAATCCAGAATGAAATAATGAGGTAATTATTCAAATAATACCTCATGTGTTCTGAGATGGGCTTAATGTCAGGCTATGTGTGTCTAACAGAGATGCAGTGTGAGAGGGGCTGGTCTACCTGGGAGAGGAGGGGAGGTGGTATGGCTGGTCTACCTGGGAGAGGAGGGGCGCTGGCTGGCTGGTCTACCTGGGAGAGGAGGGGTGGTGGATGGCTGGTCTACCTGGGAGAGGAGGGGTGGTGGCTGGCTGGTCTACCTGGGAGAGGAGGGGTGGTGGCTGGCTGGTCTACCTGGGAGAGGAGGGGTGGTGGTATGGCTGGTCTACCTGGGAGAGGAGGGGTGGTGGTATGGCTGGTCTACCTGGGAGAGGAGGGGTGGTGGTATGGCTGGTCTACCTGGGAGAGGAGGGGTGGTGGCTGGCTGGTCTACCTGGGAGAGGAGGGGTGGTGGCTGGCTGGTCTACCTGGGAGAGGAGGGGTGGTGGCTGGCTGGTCTACCTGGGAGAGGAGGGGTGGTGGTATGGCTGGTCTACCTGGGAGAGGAGGGGTGGTGGTATGGCTGGTCTACCTGGGAGAGGGGGGGTGGGTGGTACTGGGGAGGAGGGGTGGTGGTGGCTGGTCTACCTGGGAGAGGAGGGGCGCTGGCTGGTCTACCTGGGAGAGGAGGGGTGGTGGCTGGCTGGTCTACCTGGGAGAGGAGGGGCGTGGCTGGCTGGTCTACCTGGGAGAGGAGGGGGGTGGCTGGCTGGTCTACCTGGGAGAGGAGGGGCGGTGGCTGGCTGGTCTACCTGGGAGAGGAGGGGTGGTGGTATGGCTGGTCTACCTGGGAGAGGAGGGGTGGTGGTATGGCTGGTCTACCTGGGAGAGGAGGGGGTGGTGCTGGTCTACCTGGGAGAGGAGGGGTGGTGGTATGGCTGGTCTACCTGGGAGAGGAGGGGTGGTGGCTGGCTGGTCTACCTGGGAGAGGAGGGGCATGGCTGGCTGGTCTACCTGGGAGAGGAGGGGAGGTGGTATGGCTGGTCTACCTGGGAGAGGTGGGGTGGTGGCTGGCTGGTCTACCTGGGAGAGGAGGGGTGGTGGTATGGCTGGTCTACCTGGGAGAGGAGGGGTGGTGGTATGGCTGGTCTACCTGGGAGAGGAGGGGTGGTGGTATGGCTGGTCTACCTGGGAGAGGAGGGGAGGTGGTATGGCTGGTCTACCTGGGAGAGGAGGGGAGGTGGTATGACTGGTCTACCTGGGAGAGGAGGGGTGGTGGTATGACTGGTCTACCTGGGAGAGGAGGGGCGCTGGCTGGCTGGTCTACCTGGGATAAGTGGGGTGGTGGCTGGTTGGTCTAATTGCTCAGGTGAGCTCAGGTTTCTTGGATGTCATATCAATGACCCCATGACCCCACTGTAGCATAGCAACTGATATGACAGATATGCTGTACGGTTGGAAAACAAAACACTGAAAACCAAACGTTGGTTCATACTAGGACATGTTCAGCCTATCTTGCCTCGGAACACTTTAGGGTGATCACATTAATAGCAGTTCAGCTGTTTAAAAAATGGGCTGTTGACACACACACACACACACACACACTGCTCTGCCTGTCCCTGTAAGGTGACACATCATCCTGTTGCTCTGTTGTTGCCTGGTCTGGGGTCACATGACTCACCTGACCCCTGCCCACTCCACTTCTGATGACGTGTGTACATGTGAATGTGTGTATATTTACTGTATGTGTGTGTGTGTGTGTATTGTGGGTTAGGATTAAATGAATCATCAGGCCAGCCTATCTTCCTCCTGCCACATCAGATGACCTCACTTCAGAGTCAGGCCAATTAAGTTTGTGTGTGTGTGTGTGTGGGCATGTGCACACAAAACTACACACATACACACAACTGATCTGAGCAACTCTGCCGTTCAGAAGCAGCAGATATATCCTTCGGTTTCACCCCGTAATAATCTGTTGCTACATCAGTGCGCCATCAAGATTTGAGGGAAGGCATGAGCGTGTTCCGTAGGATGAATAATTAACTTGTCAATGAAGCACACATTGGCATCGCCCACCAGACACCCACTGCAATTAACGACTGATTTCTTTGCTGGATGTTTGGATCGGAAAGCTAAATTTAACCCTTAAACGTAATCCCCGAACGGAACACACACACACACGCATACACACAAACATACACACACACACGCAGCGCTACACATAGAACAGTCTCCTGTCATTCTTCTTCATTACTCTAATTGGAACAATGGCAGTTTAAGTGGGACCTTGGCTGAATAATGAACTTGTTTATTCTGCCTCTCCCTGTGTTTAATCACCATGAGGCGAGACCAAATCTTCTTCAAGTCAGTCAGACGAAGAGAGAAGTCTACCTCACGGAGTCTCACAGATGTAGAACGCGAGGCAGAGAGGTTCCACTGTCTCCATGGAGCCCACTAAGCTCTGTTCCTCATGCAGCTCATGCATTATACAGTAGAACACTAACTAGGATAAGCCCTGGGCACAGGTGTGTGTGTGTGTGTGTGTGTGTGTGTGTACGTGTGCGTGCGTGTGTGTGTGTGGTGTGTGTGTGTGTGTGTGTGAACGTGTGCGTGCGTGTGCGTGTGTGTATGGGGTGACACATTGTTACTGTTAAATGTTTGACTTTTTTTTACATTTACATTTGCAAACATTCCCATGTAGCAGGGAGCAGCTGAGCCGACTGCCTGTGTGGCAAAACATGACATTCCATCTGTTGTTGTATGTGCATGCATGCATGAACAGCGCTGTATTTATGTGCCTACATGTACTATACAGTATCGTACAGTGCCGTGTGTGTTTACGCATACAGTACAGAGCTGTACGTGTGTTTGTGCATACAGGAGAGAGCTGTACGTGTGTTTGCATGTGAGGAAAAAAAGATCAAGAGGCAGAAGGAGCTAGTGTGAGAATGTGTGACTTCCTGCATTTATGTGTGTGTGTGTGTGTGTGTGTGTGTGTGTGTGTGTGTGTGTGTGTGTGTGTGTGTGTGTGTGTGTGTGTGTGTGTGTGAGAGAGAGTGTACATGAGTGTGAGTTGGTGGCTGATTGATTCGCAGTGACAGGGTCTTAAGGAGCGAGGGCACAGGGACCAGAGAATCCTCTCTCCCGGTCTGACAGTGATGACATCATCGCTGCTCACAGCCCAGCCAAGCCTCCATTACCACAACACTTCCCAGAATCCCACCTGAGAGCCATGCCCCCCTCTCACACTCTCTCGCTCTCACACACACACCACACTCACACAATTCACACAGCACACACACACATCCTGTAGTATCCAACAGACCAGGGCTCGTCATCCCCCGCTCCCAGGGTGGCCTGGAGACAGAACAGAGGGAGTGCTCTCCCTGCTCCTCCAGGTGTTCTCTGGAACCTCGTTCAGCAGCAATCCTGCAGGCCCAGAGAGTCTGATCCCTGGGAGAAAGCAAGAGGGAGAATGACGGAAGAGAAAATTGAGAGAGAGAGAGAAGGGAACACAAAGAGAGAGCGAGAGAGAGAGAGTGAGGTGGAGAAGATATTAGAGACACAACCATTATATATACTCTTGTTACATCAATAGTGGGGGAGGAGGCGGAGGCAAAGGTCTCTCTCCATAAATACACCGTGGGGTGATAATAATAATCAGAAATGGCATTAGCTGCAGACCCTGAGATAATGTCATTGGTTGTCAGAGATATTGCTTCCCGCCCGTTCTCCTCACATTAACAGAGACAGCAGTGCTTCCATAGCCTGAGAGGGCTTACACTAGACATTTCAATAATCTGCCGGCTTGTTCCAATCTCTTCTCCTTCGGTCCCAATCAGTCTCTCTCTCTCTCTCTCTCTCTCTCTCTCTCTCTCTCTCTCTCTCTCTCTCGCTATCCCTCTCTCACACTTTTTCACACACACTCTTATGCCTACATGCACACACACAACAGATTCCTCACTATGTAGTGAATCAGGCAGGTGGCTGTAAGCAGCCAATCGGTGGAGATATTTTGGACTGATGCTGAGTGGACACTAGCTGCGCGTGACTGTGACCAGGGCAGATTTTTGCAGGACAGGCCAAACTTGTTACAAATTGTGTGAGGGGAGGAGAGGGGTGGAGAGGAGAGGGTGGAGAGGAGAGGGGTGGACTGGAGAGAGGGGTGGAGAGGAGAGGGTGGAGAGGAGAGGGGTGGACTGGAGAGAGGGGTGGAGAGGAGAGGGGTAGACTGGAGAGAGGGGTGGAGAGGAGAGGAGAGGGGTGGAGAAGAGAGGAAAGCTCTAAATGTCTGCTATGCCTGCAGGGTTTCTGAAGCTGGAGGCTGGAGGATGGGCTGCCATGACAGGTGTCAATCAGCATCCAGGCCTGATAAAGTTGTGTCTACATTCTGCATTTCATTATTCTCCTCTTCCTCCCCATCCCTCTATCACCATCTTCTCACTCTCTGCAAATTATTTGTCTATTCCTCCATATAACAATCCAACAGCTTCTATCAGCAATTACCGTATAAAGCACGGTCCATGATTACCATATGAAGTTAACGAACATCCTTAAAAGTGCTTTTCAGCGCTGGCTTTTGTCCCCCAGTGCTCTAGACAAAGAATGCCTCGTTTGTGCCTCTTCCCTTTCTTTCAGCTCTAATTTTCAATTAGAACCAGTGACACATACTATGGAGGCTGGAAGAAATGATAAGCAAAGCAAATGCAAATTGTCTTGGTAAGCGGCACACCAGTGTGTCTGTGTCTCTGAGTGTGTGTCTGTGTGTGTGGCATCATAATAGGCCTACATTCAAAACCCAGCAGCGCTCGCTGTATAACAACCCCTGCGGTAAAGCCCTTACAGACGAGGGCCGCGCCACGCCAATAACAGTTATGAACCTGGCCTCTCTCTCCTTCCTGAATGTCATAATCAGCGCCGGCGTGTGATCATAACAGTTGTGTCATAAACCTCTGGTATATAGGAGAGGGAACTCGGGCTCGAGAGTGTAATTAGACTGTGTTAATGACACGGGTGAGGTGGAGAGCAATCATCGCTGCATTCTTCGTTCATCCGCACTGTCTGGTAGAGCTTTGGGAAACTCACTTGACAGTACTCCAAGCAATCAACGCAGCATTTATTTTACAGTAGGCATAATTATCTGTTAATTATCCATGTCTTGGTGGCATTGTGTACGTGGCGGGGACAGTGGTGTTACATTCAGTATCACAGTTGTGCCATTTAACCCGTTTGTCCATGACGCTTTTCGGTGGACTTTTGCTTACAGTCACACTTACCACCACTGGGCGCGTTAGCGAGTCGTCTGATTTAGAAACTTGTGTTCACCTGCTTAAAAAGCTCATCTATTTTTAAGATTTATAATGCTAACATAAACAATTAGTTATGCCAGTTGTGCGCGGATTTTCCACAACGTTTCAACTGAGCGGAGGGTTTCAAAAGCCCCCTGAACCCTATTTCTGGAAGGAAGATTACAATTAATCAGATAGTAAAAATAGCTTTGAACACCTTTTCACCCAGTACACTGTAGTAACAATATTAAGACAGGATTTCACGTTAAACTAAACCTGGTCTTTTTGTGTTAGGAATTGTATTATGGCTCCACCTAGTTGACAACCATGGGGAACTACAAGTCAGAAGTCAAAATAATGTCTTAATCAACATTTATAAATGAACCCTTTTCAAAATCCACCTGGATTTTTTTGGGGACGTCTAATTTTGTTGCGTTATGAGCAGAATAGCAGGATAGCCAGTTACAATGGCACATGACGCATGATGTTACTGCAGTAAGGGCAGCATCAGTAAACTAGGTCTTCTTCTCTCTGAGCAGAACACCAGCCCTCAGAGCAGCAACTAACAGTCACCTGCTCTTACTTTCTAGGGCACAAGTATACACCTACTCTCTAGGTCTCATGCTGCTTCTCCCAGCACTCACACACACACACACACACACACACACACACACACACACACACACACACACCCACACACACTGTGTCCTTTTCCATGACCTCTATGTGACTTCCTGTAGTGCTGATGACGTCAGCCGATGGCAGGGGTGTGTGTCTCGCACGGCTGAAATAACGTTAACACTGATTGTCAGTAAACCTCTACATCTTCCAGCATGGTGTGAGGGGTCTGTGCAAAAACTATACTTACTACGTGTGTGTGTGTGTGTGTGTATGAAAGAGAGAGAGTTCAAAGGTCATTTCCTAGACACATACCTCTGCTGTTTGACAGGCATTCCGGGGCGAACCAGGACAGATAGGACGTTACAGCTGCATTAGCTGCATTAGCTGCATTAGCATAGCAGCTACTGTGAAATCAGAACATGCACTCCTAGCAGATCTAATTACACTAGAACATTCCAGTGAAGGAGTACGCCTCTAAGCTCCAACCCCAGCCCCAGTTCCAACTCCAACCATAAGCCCAGCCTCAACCTGAGTGTCAACCCCAGCCTCAACCTCAGCCCCATCCCCAACCTGCAGCCCCAAGCCCTATAAGAGGGCGCCATTACTTGAGATCCTATCATCCTTGACCTATATATCAGACCTGTGTAATCATCAGAGCACCAGGCTCTACTGTGGTCCCAACAATAAGGCTTCACATTACTGCCTCCTGAGGCAGTGTCTCCTGCTGAGGCAGTGTCTCCTGCTGAGCGTCTCCTCCTGAGGCAGTGTCTCCTGCTGCGTCCTCCTCTGCGCCTCTCCTCGACGCTCCTCTCTGCTGGAAGGGGGGCAGCTCCGAAAGACAGCCTTTGTTCTTGGGTGAGAAACTTTTTACATATGCTTAGAAACTTTTACATGTTGCGCAAGAGGATGTGTGTTGACATGGCCTAGTTTATGAGGAAGCTCTCAGTCCCCAGCTGTGTGCGGATGAAGAGAGAAGCGATGTTGCTCTAAATACACATGAACACGTTTTAGTTGAAGGATGTTAGTCGGAGAAAGGTCTGCTGCCATGCATATTATTTTGCAGATACACCTGCAAGATTCAGTCGAACAACTAAAGCCTTGTGGCCTATTCGCTTACACCTTTCTCTATGAACTTAAAGGAAAACTGTTCAGGTTAACGAGACAAGGTGTTTCCGTGTTTAATCTTTTGTATTATTTCGACTCATTGTCCATATCTCACATATCAGTCCAACTGCAGAGTAGAGGATTCTGGTGCCACCTCAGTGTCACCAGGTGTGGCTGGGTGGATCCGCAGACACTGTAGAGGTCCTGCAACCTCACCACACAAACCTGATACATTCTTTAGAAGAACAAGCAGTTCACCTCAAAAAAAATTCAGACAGAGAGAGATAGACTGACAGGAGTCGAGACAAACCCAGTCTAGACAGACCCAGTCCAGACAGAATGAAGAAGTAACAAGCAGTTCACCTCAAAACATGTTTGGGACAGAGACAGAAAGAGAAGAGAGAGATAGAGAGGGAGAAACAGAGAGCAAGATATGTCCAGACAGACAAGTCCATAGCCAAGCAAAAACGGGCAAGGGAGAAACAACAGCTTGGCAGAGAGAGGGCCAGTGGAAGTCATGTCTCTCATCCCTCATCCAGAACCTTGTATGGTCAAACAAGCATGGTTGAATTACATTCATACTGTGGTTGTCCTGTTATGAAAACCTTCAAACTAACACAGATGGTTTAACTGAGAGAGAGGAACAGCACAGACCTGTGGCCTCGCATACCAGATCGATGCAGAGCAGTACTGCATGAAGACCAACTGTCAAGAAGAGAAGGATGGGTAGAAGAGGAGATAAAAGAAGAGAGAATGAAGGGTATGGAGAGGGAGGGAAAGCTAGAAAGGGAGAGAGAGAGAAAGAGCTAAAGATAAAGATTGCAACGGTAAACTATAATAAGACGACAGTGCCCCAGTAGATTTCAGATCTAATTATTCATCTCCGCCTGATTATTTACTAATGAAAGAGAGGCTCCTGCAGATCCAGTTACATAACGTCCCTAAACTGGAACATCTTTTTTGAATACCTCCAAGGTGATATCATGGTAGGAGAATCCTCTGCTAAACACGAACACATGTGAACGAGGTCTCCCGACTCCCACAAATAAACAGGGTCTGCGCTTTATGCAAAATGATTGAACATATGCAAAAACATCGTGTCTTGAATGGATGAATTGAAACGCAACACAGATGTAGGCGAGTGTATGCTCGATCTGCACCCCTCTGACCACCCTAAGGAGCAAGACTACAGGGGGTTTATCTGTCTGTCCGCTTCGAATTTATCATCTCCAAGCCATCTGTATTCGATAGAAACACAGCCTCGAACTGCAGGTGAGCCATGTTAGTTCATCTCATCATTGAATACATGGAAAACTGAACTACAAACAACGACTAAAGTGTCCTGCTCAAACGACATGAAAATGATCATGTTTTGTAGCATCGCATGCAAGGTTAGCTTCAACGCGTCGATGCTTGTTCGGGGTTCTGCGTGTCCTATTTAAAACACGAGCAATTGGCTATGTTGACCATTAGGGGGTAGCATCAACGCTTTATGAATTATGACACACACATGGTCTCAATGAAACATATACGTCACAACAAAATACCACACAATCACACTGCTAGTAATTGAAGCTCGAAGCAGCAACTTCCTCAGACAGACAGACAGACAGACAGACATGCAGACAGACAGACAGACACAGACAGACAGACAGACAGACAGACAGACAGATTGGAGCATTGGTCACATGCAGCACGTCCATCTCTCTCATCTGATTGGCCCTCCAGGTGGCCCACACAGCTCATCGCCCTGTCAGAGCTGCCCCAGGAATGACAACATCAACAGCCCTCACATGATCCCTCATCCTCCCTGACACACTAGACGTGTGGGAAGGAAGAGAGAATGTCAGGCAACTGTTCTGAGGTAAACCGCCACCTGTTTCTAAGAACTTTCGAGGACTTTTTAAACAACATCCCCGACTCTCTACCTGACTTTTACCTCGGTCTCCCTCGCTCCCTCTGTGTGGTCTGATCCTTCATGCCTGCATACCTTCCTACCTCGGCTCACAGACTGGCCCTCTGGCTGGCCAGCTGGAATGACCAATGGGGGGGGGTAGGGAATGTTGAAAGGCATGATGGGAATGCCAGGTGTTTATCAGTGTTTGCAGGAATCTCAGGTTGAGTGACCACTCACCTGACCTACTAGCCTCTCTCTGGACTCCCTGGTGGTTAGTTGACTACCTCTAACCTACCGTAGCTACAGAGCTGTTCTTGTGAGGTAAAGGTTGTGTGAACCGCAGTGTACGGTAGAGGGGAGGACGGAGGGGTGGGGTCAGAGAGAACAGCGTGTTCAGAACAACTTCATGCCTCTCTGTCAGCAAGTCCATGCGCTCTCCACAACAAAAGATGTGGCGGCTGCTTGTGATCATCTATAGCATGTTAGCTCACAGACGACTTACACAACATGGGGACATAAAGCTGGTGGTGAGCCAAGTGCTACCTCACCCAGTAAACATGTGTTTGATTGGAACCCCCTCAGGGATCAGGTTTTCACCATGACCATACCGCCTGCGCTGTACATCCTTGATGAATGTTGTTTTCTCCTTGCTCTGAGAGAAAGGAAACCTGACCATGAAAATAAAGAGTTGGGGCGATCATGACCTTCAAGTTCGACAGCGGGTTTCTGTGCGTTCTGTTTCATCTGGAGCCTGGTCTGGCCCAGAGGAGAATGTTCTAGAACACGTTGTGGTGAGGTAGAATCCAAACCATGGACTGCAAACCCCACAGCTGAATGCTGCACCGACACACAGACTGTGCAGACAGAAGTATCTGAAACATTCATCTAACCCAGACCACCTCTGATCAAGTCCATCTGGTTTAGAGGAACCTTACCACAGTTACTCTACAGAGAGGACACTGTCATCATCATCATCTCGGCTTCTCATCAATGGTGACAAAGCAGCAGTTAAAAACTGATTTGGGACCACAGGACTGTTTGTGTGTGTTGTGTGTGTGTGTGTGTGTGTGTGTGTGGTCAGAGGGTGTTAGGCTGAGTTAGGGCAGGGCTAGGGTGGAGAGTGTTCTACCACCCTGCATGACCACACCACTCACCCACACTTTTCAGACCAGACCATTATTACAGACACACACATACACACACACACACACACCCACACACACACACACCCTTCTGTCCCAGCCTGGTTCTGTGTCAAGGTTTGTTCCTGTGTTTATTTATCTTCCTGGTGTTTTCCCCCTCCCAAACCTCCTCAGTTCACACCAGTGGAATGTCCCTGGTCCTGACGAGCTCCTGACTATGTCTTTCAGGCTGTGTTTGGACCGACTGGGCTTGTGAAAACAGGGTTCATATCAGACTTTAAGTTCCCACACACGTATCAGTCTGACATGTCTAAGTCCCTCCTGCCTCTTACGTCCAGGGGTAGGGAGCACTTACCCTCTTCCTACCCATCTCCTTCATCTCTAGACCCAAGCTATCACTCATCCAACACCTGACCTTAGACCACTCTTGCCTACATCACCCCAATCCCTTCACCTCACCCCTTCCTCTGTCCCTGAAACCCATCCAAACCCCTGACCCCACTCTCTCTCTACCCCAACCTCTGAACCTCATGGTCTCTCTCTCTCTCTCTCCGCTGATCTGCATGTATCTCTCAAGAGCTCATTGGAAGAGTAATCACAGGGGTAGGAATGTCCTTACTCAGGGAAATACGTGCTTGTCTGTGGAAAAAGCAGCCAGGGACTGTGCCTTTTGGCTGTGATATGAAAACAAAACAGCCACAACCTTTCACAACTTCTGAGTAGAGAACACAATGTACATGTAGGGCACACACGCACAGACAGACACACACACACACCCTCGGTAAAGGAAACATATTGTACATTTAGTGATGTAAATGTATGTGTACATAAGAATGGTCAACTTCAGAAGTGTTTAGGCCTACAACACTCACACACACACACACACACACACATACACACACACACACACACACACATACATACATACATACATACATACACACACACAAATGCAAACGGCAGGGATTTTACAATTAGTATTTTATTTGAGATGGTAAAAGGTTGTTATAAGCTTGTATCTCTTTAAGCGACTGTAAGCTATAAATCAACATCAATCTTTGAGATAGTTTGCTCTCAATGAGACAATGTTTCAACATTATTTTATACCAAAATACTTATCATAACACATCAGTAACAACAATACCAATAAACTGTAACAAAATCAAATAAAACTTAAATAACATAATACTTCATAACACAACAATATCCAGTTATACTGTTCTAGTAATGTTGAGAAACTAACAAAACCATGTGTCATCTTAATGTTTTGTTTCTTAAACATTTTCAAAAGTTTCATAAAATGGAAGCATGATAAATAACAGAAATACTAACATAGTATAATGTTCTGTAGTTAAGATTTAGTTTCAATGCAAAAATACATTCATGACATTAATATCAGTTAAGTCACATAATACATGGGTTGTAACAATGACCAAAACACATAAAGCCTACTGCATGGACTAACACACTGAAAGCAACACGTGTACAGTACACCATCTTCAGTTACATGCAGTTTTACTGCATTAAGCTTTTATGCTATGGTTATTTTCAAGGGTGTGTATAAGTGTGTAAGTGTGTGTGCATGTGTGCATGTGTGTGTGTGACTGTGGCCGTGCTTTTGTTTGACTGTGCGTATGTGTTTCGGTGTTCCTCTTTCTTCTTCTCTTCTTCTCTGATCCCATCCTCTAGGTCTCTCTCAGACCACCGCTGATATCCAGAGCATGCTTGTACACCTGTGTGACATCATCCATGTCCCCGAGCAGTGAGAAGCTGCCGTTGTCCCCAGGGGAGGCTGGGGTGCACTGGGTCACCCTGCCCCCGTGGAGCGGCGCTGCTGCCTGGAGGCCTCGCAGGCCTGCCAGCTGGAGTAGATCCTCGGCTGACATGCAGGCCCTGATGCTGGGCCCGGGCGGGGCCGCCGGCCAGTCCATCCCCAGGAAGGGAGCCCCAGACAGGTTTGTGTCGGAGGGCCGGCTCTGGCTGCGGGAGAGGCCTCCGGAGTCAGCGGCCCCTTCCGACTCGCCCATGAAGCTGGTGGAGACGTGGTTGTCGCGGGGGTGGGTGGAGGAGTACTTGCCGTTGCGCTTCAGGATGCCTTTCCTCCCCATGGAGCGTTTGGCGGGGGAGCTGGCGGGGGGCGCCATGGCGACGGCAACCCCTGCCACGGCGTGGGACTCCCAGCGCTCTGGAGAGGAGTAGTATCCAGACTCTCTCTGCTGCTTGTTCTTCAGGATGCCCTTCCTGGGGAGGGTGGGCACCATCTTGGCAGGAGAGCCCCCCAGACAGACCTGGTCTTCCTCCTCCTCGTCCTCGTCCTCCTCCTCGTCCTTCTCGGGGCTGGAGGTCAGACGGGGGTCCGGGAAGTGAAGGGAGCGGCTGAGCTCGATCTCCCCCAAGCTGTGAGACCTCTGGTCGGGCACACGCGTCTTCAGGATCCCCTTGGGTCTCTTCAGTCCCGGCTTATCCTCCGCCATCGGCTGGAGGTGGCGTGCTCCGCCCTCATTCTCCTTCATGGGCTTCTTCACCCGCTGGCGGCCCGGGAGGGGGACGTCGGGGGGTGGAAGGCTGTCGGGGTGGGGGGGGGTCCCCGGGGGCGGCGGGGGGGATCGGGGACTCCGCGGGGGTGGGATTCTGCCAGTCGAAGAAGCTGGCGAGCATGGGCGAGCCCTGCTGCTGCTGGCCCTGGCAGTCACACACGCTGCTCTTCCAGCCCCAGTTCACCCACCAGTGGTTGGCCACGTCCTCCACCGTGGCCCGGCGCTCCGGGTTGACCATCAGCATCCAGCGGATTAGACCACGCGCATCTGGAGGGGGGAGAGAGGGGAAAGGTCAGGTGGGGTTTGTACTGTATCTATCGAAGAGAGAGAGAGAGAGAGGGAGAGAGAGATGGAGGGAGTACATGAGAGTGGGAGTTTGTGAGAAAGAGAGAGTGTATGAGAGAGAGAAAATCTGGGTCCAACCTACCTGAGGCCTGGGTAGGTTCTTTGTATTCTCCGTTGCTGATCTGCCGTATGAGCTGGACGTGGTCTGTTCCGTCGAAGGGCATGGTCCCATACACCAGGCTGTAGAGCA
Source organism: Mallotus villosus (assembly GCA_903064625.1). NCBI lineage: Eukaryota > Metazoa > Chordata > Actinopteri > Osmeriformes > Salangidae > Mallotus > Mallotus villosus. The sequence goes on from CAEFZP010002872.1 coordinate 48,889, forward strand.
GCACGCCCAGGGCCCAGCTGTCCACCTGACAACAACAACAACAACAGCTCATTCTCATGTTCTGTCATCCGGATTTCTTCAACATAATCAACCAGACTACCAGACTATCAAGCAACCCAGCATCTACACAGTCATGCATACGCCAAGACACTTCAGCCTGAAGACCTGGGTGATTAGCTGAGAAGGTTGTATAATCTTTGGCTCTCTAGTCCATCTCAGCCTCTGATTAACTCCAGTTATCTCCAGGAACCAGTGTGTGAATCACAGCTGGGAAACAATAGACTCGTTTAGAGGGAAGTCCACTCCCCTGACTCCTCAACCTGGGAAATGGGCATCCAGTGTGTGTGTGTGTGTGTGTGTGTGTGTGTGTGCGTGTGTGTGTGTGTGTGTGTGTGTGTGTGTGTGTGTGTGTGTGTCTCGAAAGCTGTGATTGTTGGCAAAAACCCAGTTCCTGACGGCCTTTGACCATTTTTATTCTCAGGAAATTGGTTTGAATACGGAGCGGGTGGGGAGGTGGAAGATAGGGAGTGTGCTGTATGTGTGTGTGTGTGTGTGTGTGTGTGTGCTGTGTGTGTGTGTGTAACGTGTGTGGAGAGGGGGGGGGGATTTATGTAATGTTAATATTTAGGGAGGTGTACTGCGGCTAATGATTTGGAACAGGGATATCTCAAGATCACTAATACATTCTCAGGGCCATGTTTGGTGTGAGTGATGGCTACAGGGCCAGAGTTGGCTCTGGCAGCCTCAATAAAACTCCTTTCAGACTAGGGACCACATGTCTATGGCACACCACACACACACCCAAACCACACACACACACACCACACACACACACCCAAACCACACACACACACACACACCCTTTGACCTAAGTGTTCAGGAAATGGCTGCGATATAAATGCTGGCACAGGAGCCTAGAGGCTCTGTGAGTGTAGAGTGTTTGTGGTGTGAGGTGTGTGTGTGTGTGTGTGTGTGTGTGTGTGTGTGTGTGAGGTGTGTGTGTGTGTGGGGGGGGGTTTGTGTGTGTGTGTGTGTGTGTGTGTGTGAGGTGTGTGTGTGTGTGTGGGGGTGTCCAGCAGAGACTGTGGAGTGAATGGATGTTTTATGTGGCAAGAGTCATGTTTGGACACCCATGAATTTCAGACAACCTAAGAGCTGTGAAGGCCAGAGGGAAATGACTCTGGGAGTTCCCTGACGCTTCCCTGTGTTCCTCTTGTTTAGTCTGGGGGTTTCCACTGGCTCAGATCCCTATCTTAGCTCTATTCATTCTGCTCGTGCTCTTAGAGGAGGAATCACTGCACTCAAGGACATCACAGTGTGAGATAGAAATGGTGGAGGAGCAGGAATGGAGAGTTCCCTGGGAGCCGTTCTATTTTAAGTTTGAAATCAGGCCACATAGACACGTGCACAAGTGAGCATGCTGTATATGCACAAGCATATAGGCACATAAACACACAAATATACACACACACACACTGTTACGCGCACGCCTAGTGGCAGGGTTGAGAGAGGAGTTTATAGGCCTTTCTCTATGGTAACTTTAAAAAAAGAACACTTTAGTGGCCAGCGGCCTTGCACATGGTGGTGATTGGAAGGGGGAGAGGGGCTGTCCTGATTGGGGCCCCGGTAATTAAGGGGAGGGGTTTATTATTTTCAAACTCCCGGATGGCGGAAAGAAGGGGGAACATCAGAGTTGTTGTGGCGAACTTCAACCTCGCTACCGACCGGTTGCCCCTGAGTTTCGGCTTCTCCCACTGCTCCCGATCCCGCCTGTGTTTTGCACCCGCCGTGCTTCATGTACCGAACAGCTACAGACATTGATCAACACCACCAACCGCGAACGAGCTGTCCGCCGAACCAGACGGCTGCGTGGGCTGACCCGGAGACCAGGGGAGGGAGTATATCTGGCTGGGGGGTGAGTGTTCCCAGTCTTCTCCTTCCACTTCTCACCTGTCGGGGCCTGCTACGCTGTCAGTGCTAGCATGTGTTTTAGCCTTATTATCCCCCTAGACAAACGACGACCGTAACAATTGGGGAGCTCGTCCGAAATCTTAATGCCGAACTGTTGGGTCTAATTATATTAGCTAGCAGGGAGGATTTAAAGTGACGGATTAGACTAGGCTAGTATTGCGTTTTGTTAGCGACAGCTCTCTGTTTGTTGTATCGGGCTTGTTGCTAGGTAGCGGATACACACACAGAACACACACACACACACAGAGGAATTCATTTAGATCTGAAAGCTAGGCTACAAGTGTCAGCTATGTGGCAGTCAATACCAATATCAGCTATTGATCCAATCATGCTATTGATCCATCAGCAGCAAAGCTGAGCCCTGGGACTGTGGGTCATGATTGTGTGTTGAGTGTTGGCTATACCTCGGGTCCGTGGTAGGGCCTCCCGTTCACGATCTCAGGAGAGGCGTACAGGGGGCTGCCGCAGAAGGTCTGCAGCAGCTGGTCTCTGTGGTAGAGGTTGGACAGACCGAAGTCTGCAATCTGGGGAAGCAGGAGAAGAATCGTATCAGACACACAGCACCGATCACAGCCTTGTTACTGTAACATGAGGATCACGCCCTGAAAATGCAACTTCTAGAAATTCAGTCCTGAAACAAAACCTCCCAACTGTAACGAGAAATGATACCTTTATGTTGCAGTTTTCGTCCAGTAGAACATTTTCCAGTTTCAAGTCCCTGTGCACCACACCATTCTGTAAACATAGCAACACAGAAACATTGGAGGATGACATTGTTTTCGATTTCAGCTCACAAAGCCCTCTCGTCAGCCTTGCTGGTGATGTCATCCACAGTGGCTCTTTTCAAGTGGCATGTGTCCTGTAAAAAAAATCTAGCTTTGCTAAATTTACCATAAGATGAATCCTGGCCCATAAATGTGTTGCGTCGTTGGACGACACTATAGACAGTGGTTAAGCAGATCCAGGCTGTGATGTCATGATAAATAAGATACAGCCACACCACATTACCACGGTGTGTGTTTCTCATTCACTATCCGGGGGAAATGCACATGAACCAGATGTGTGAACACTAACACTGATCATGTGTAAAGTCTTTCTCTCTCTCACACACACACACACATATATACACACACACACACACACAGGAAGTGGCGGAAGTGTGACCTGTCCTCATCAACTGCTTCCCTTCCCCTTTAGCCCAGTTTTTGCCCTGGGCAATGCCCTCATGATGTCACCAGCAACTGTTGCCAGCCCTGACAGTGTCTCCTCTGAGGGGGAAGTGACATCATCACTTCATGTCATCAGTCTATCTCCAGCTGGCTGGAAGTGGGGTGGGGAGGAAGGAGGGGTAGGGCGGAGGATGGACAGAGGAAGGAGGGGGTTAAGGGTCAGGCTCAGGCTCACCTTGTGACAGTGGTGAACTGCTGAGACGATCTGCCTGAAGAAATGTCTGGTCTCTCTCTCAGTCAGACGCCTGCGCTCACTGATGTAGTCATACAGCTCTCCTTTACTGGCGTACTCCATCACGATGACAATCTTCTCCTTGTTCTCGAACACTACACAAGGAGAGAGGGAGAGGAAGAGAGGATAGTCAGAGAGAGAGAGAGACATGTTACGGTACTTCTACCAGAGTGTGTGATTCTACGTGAGGGATGTTCCAGGTCAGTCTACGCTGCTCTGCTGTCTATGTTTCTCCCTCCTGTTCTGGGCCAGCATAGTAGCTGCACACATCTGTCTTATGTCCACTCTCAGGTCATGTGACCTGATCGTGTAAACAGACAAGAGAACATTGGGTTACAGATGAAGAGAGAGATAAGGAGAAAGAGAGATAAATGTCACTACTGTATCTTACTCTCTACTCTCTCTCCCTCCTGCCGTGTCTCTGATTGGTGTGAGGGTGACGATCTGAGACACCACTCAAACCCTTCCTGACAAACATGATGGCAGTAAAGAACCCACAGATGACTCTAATAGGAACCATCTATACATCTGTTTGTGCTCCGGTATACAAGGGGACATCTATGGCGATGACACCAGCAGGATCAACATGATGAAAGACCTCAAGTTGGCAGGGCGCGTGTGTCAGGAAAACGGGGTGTGACGGGGGTGGGCGCTCTTTTGCTAGGTACCATGGTAAGACGAGCTCTCTGTCTCTCTCTCACACACACACACACACACACACTCCTGCCTACCTTCATGGATGGAGATGATGTGAGGGTGACGTAGGGCGGACATGATCTCGATCTCTCGGCGGATGTGGACCATGTCTTGTTCATCGTGGATCTTCTCCTTCCTGATGGACTTGATGGCCACCTGATGACATCACATCCTGTTAGCTCAACAGTCACTAACCTTCACCAACATTCACTGACAGATCTAGCCTAACAGCAGACCACTAGCACTATGGTGACAATCCTTTACGAACTCTTAGTTTCAATAAAGCAATGGTCTGTGTGGTTAGGTGACAGTCTCCAGTGACAGAACGCCACACTGAGAGGTTTAACACAGTGTCCTTTGGAGTGACTGATGAGATGAACATTTTGTCATTATTAATATAATATTCAACTTGGGCTAATATCTGAAATGGGACCTCTCTGTTGACATTCATGACCCTCAACAGGCTATGTGCGCGTTCGTCTTGTTTGTGAAACTGTCTTAAATTCTGAACAAGGTATCAGTTTTCCAATATTCTCTTTCCTGTTTCTTTCTCTGCCTATTGTTCCCTTGTGTCCCACTCGTTCTCTATCTCACCCTCTCTGTCATTATCTATATCATTACCCATCTCCAAGAGGGATGGTAAGTAGGCCTGGTAGCCTATCAACCTTGAGAGAAACTGGGTCTCTAGAAGGACATACAGGTCAGTGCAACCCAATGGAGACATAAATATATGAGCCAGGATATTAATAGATGTTCCATTTGCACCAAATCTCAGACTCTCCATGGCAGTGACTCATGTTTGAAATGTTATCAAGGTTATGGGATAAACAGAGTGAGAACACACGTGGAATAAACAGCGGGGTGTTTATTTCACAAGTACTTTCCACATAATGCCTCTTCACAAGGAATTCCTCGTAATGTAATATTCATCATACAATTTTATACGTGGAAAAAATCCCCAAAAGAATTTGGATGCACCACCGCGTGTTTAGCTTGTTTAATATCCACCGCCCTGCCTGAGTTCGACAGAATTGCATTTCTAGTGAAAGTAGTAACTGAGTCAGAGAACAGGAAACGCCTGTGAGTCTGACTTCCTGTCAGCACCTACGTCACTAATGGAACCATATCCTCCATCATTCCATTTAAGGAATAGAACATGTAGACATGTAGACTAGTATAGGGTCTGGCTCTGACAAAGAGCAGGAAAGTGAAATATTTCCAGCCATGTAAAAGCACCCCCCCAGCTCAACCTTATCTCATGATTATGCAACACAGCGGATAACACCTAACTTGTCATTATGACCACATAACTGTGAAATCATCATAGATCTTCATTTGGTGTGCTACACTATTACATCAATATTGTGCCTTTATCTTAAAAATATCTATCTTATGTCTCCTCTCATATATCCTGTCACCTGTTTTCCTCCATCACCTTCTGTACTCTCTGTATAGCAAGAGTTCCTTCACTCTTAAATAAAACAGCAAGTGCACAGTTCCTGGCTTGCACGTAGTGTACATCTAGGTGTGTGTTACCCTATTGGCTTCATGAATGAGTTAGAGCTGAACAGCAATATTCGAGTCAGATTTCACACATGCACAGTAACTGGCTCGCTTGTGCTCCTGTGTGTGTGTCCTGTGTGTCTGACATCCTCAGACACCGCCAGACAAATGTAGCAGCGAGGTGGGAAGCTTGTTTAGCGAGGCCAGCTACGCACAACGCACTACAGTGTGTGTTTATGAATGTGTCTTGTCTGTGTCTGGGTGTTGCCCCTTCGCGTCATTCCGACCATATCCTCTCTTCACACCAAAGTGTTAGGTACCAAGGGAGGAACACATACCACACAGTCCTGACTTCCCCCTGTCAAACTTGGTGTTGTCTAATGTGTGTTGATTTCAAGTTGCACTATTACTGTTATTTCTTATTTATTAGTTGTTATCATGTATAGCTATATAAAACATCTGTCTGTTTATTATTTAAAGTCATTTAGATTTTTATTTTGTTCTTATGTTCAGCGCTTGGAGTTGCATTCGTTGTACTTTGCTACCTAAACTTTTGATTTGAACGTTTGATTGATTTACTGGTTGGTTGGTTGGTTGGTTGGTTGATTGATTGTAAGGTTAAAGGTTTGTCCTGTTACTGCAGAGAGGCAACTATCATTAACTCGAGACATATGTGCAAGTAACTATTTCAGCATGAGTGTATGTCAAATCAAATGTATTACGGTCAGAAATCAACCCACGCCTCAACTCACCACTCTACCGGAGGTTCTCTCAACGGCTTTCTTCACTTTACCGTAGGTTCCTTTCCCCAGCGTCTCCAGTAACTCGTACCGGTGTTTAAGATTATGTTTGTGATGATGCTTCTTGACACCCCCGGATAACGTTCCCCTCGTCCATAGGTGTCCCCCCGTTGTAGTCGACAGGTAAAGGTCTGTCAACCCATGCCTGAGCATCCGACGAGTTACTAATGCTAGACCGCCGACTTTGCCTAGACTCGGTTCCAATGCTGGACCGCCGATTCTGTCGAGATTCAGTTCCCAATGCTGGACCTTCGAAGCTGTCGGGACTCGTTTCCAACGCTGGATCGCCGAATCTGTCCAGAGTCTGAACAACCACTTGACCGCCGACGTGTTTGAATGAGAGCAGTGTCCATCCTTACTGTATAATTTGCTGTATGCCAGTGTTATTTGCTTAACTTAAAGCGGCTAGCCTACTGCAGGAGTTTAAACGATACAAACTGCGTTCATAGAAATAGCTAATAGAATCCCAATTCAATTCCCGAAAATGTCAATTCCATTTCCAGAGCGTCTTAGGTTTCAGCAATCTGTTCTCGTGCCTTTAGGGTCAATCAACGGATGGAGCTCCAAGATCCGAACCTGGGTTGCTAAGACCCGTTCTCTAACGGAACTTTCCGTAGACTACATGTAATCAATTATACTAAATTATGTTGACTATCTCATCTGCTCGGCTCCACGCGCTAACTTTCAGTACTGGAAGGTGTGAGAGAGAATTTGAGACAGGAGCGCCGGAGGCGGGGTTCAGACACGGTCTCCCTGTGTGTGTGTGTGTGTGTGTGTGTGTGTGTGTGTGTGTGTGTGTGTGTGTGTGTGTGTGTGTGTGTGTGGTGTGTGTGTGTGTGTGTGTGTGTGTGTGTGTGTGTGTGGTGTGTGTGTGTGTGTGTGTGTGTGTGTGTGTGTGTGTGTGTGGTGTGTGTGTGTGTGTGTGTTTCACACACAGTGTGTATGTATGTTTGCCTAAGCCAATACTCTACATCGTTGATTATTCTTTTGTCTGTGATTAGTCATTGTGAACCTATCTGTGTACTTGGGGAAACTTGGGGATTTCTTATACACACATTCAAACAACAAGTCTGTTGCTACTTGGACATGGAGCGCTCTCTCTCTCTCTCTCTCTCTCTCTCTCACACACACACACACACACACACACACACACACACACACACAGGTCAGGTCCAAGGGGGGGGCATTGACGGGCAATGCTCGCCCACATGGAATGCTGTGCCCCCTAAAAAATAATTTTGTTTAAGTATAAATAAAAAACACTGGCATTGGCTACAAATTCAATATCAAGATGGCTACACTTTCCTGTAGAATATGCAGGTCTGCTCTTATTTTGACTCTCATACATGCTTTGTAAATGCGTGCCCCCCTTGGGGAAAAATGCCCACCATTTAATATGTCCTGGATCCGAGTCTGACACACACTAAGAAAATACATGTAGGTCAGAGACAAGTCTCTATGAAGTGTATGTGGGGTAAAGTCCATCTAAGGGCAGCTGTGCACCAGAACCAGCTTGTTATTAATAGTCTAACTAGAGGCCAGTGATATAGACCACACAGGCCCTCATCCATCTAACAGCTGCAGCATGCAGAGACCTCTAGCTCTGCTTCTGAACACCAGAGCTGCTGTACTGAGCCTCTATGTGAGAGGCTGACTGAAGCGACTGGCTACCTCTCAGAGATGTGGAGGACACGGTCCTCCAGGAAGAAGTTTACTCCTCGGACCTCATCCTGGATGAGGGAGAGCAGCTCTGCCCCCCAGTGTCCGTACTGTGTCGACGCTTCTGAGCTCGGAGGTTCCCGACGGCTGAATCTCTCCTGCAACAATCCATTCCCACAACTAGAGGGCGCCCCCTGAACAGTAAACTCTACCATCATCCATTTACCCCTTCTCCATGTCCCCACCCCCTCTGTTTCTTTCTATCTTCTTCTTTACTAAGGAGAAGAGAGCAGGCTGAACATACCAGCTGCTGCTTCTGTGCTGCTCCTCCTGAACACGGCCCAGGAGCGGTACGATCAGCCTGGGCTCGCACAGAGGGACTGGCCTGGGCAGAACTAGAGGCCCCACACCCTCCAGACTGGGGGTTTGATCAGTGATGATCAGTCTGTTTTCCAGTGATGGTTGATATGTGTTTGTGTGAGTGGGTTGATTGGAGGGGCGTGCACAGGTACACGCTATTGT